>APFE031492960.1:38962-68069 GCA_000404065.3 Pinus taeda | reverse complement strand
TTTTGGAATGTAACATTTCTTTTGATCAATAAAGATGAATCCAGCTTTTCACCAGCTCTAAATCTCTCTTAGGAGGCTGTAGCTCTTGGGGTTGGGCCCATATCAAGCGCCCAATACCTCCTTTGTTTACTTTCATGTGTCTTTGCTGCATTCTTAGAATAACATCTACTATTTAGATTTAAATCTTGTTTTGTTATTTAGGTTGTTTTTGATGAGTAAAATAGCTTTTCATGATCAGATTTGGTTTATAGGTTGTTAACAGAAAAAGCTTCAATAAAAGGGCCATCAAACATCTGTGGTTTCACCTCTCCCTCAGTGGGATCAGGAGCTGTGACTAGGATGACTTTGCTGCCCACAAAAACATTGATTTTGCTTTGCCATGCAACCACTAGTGTTTGATTTTCATGTGTAGAATTTGGTTACAAGTTCAGACTTTCATTTTCTTAGGTGCATGAGATAAAATACATGGTTTCATTGCAGGTCACACTTCTGTTCATTCTCTTTACTGGCAGTTAGCATATTAGGTCAACGTATCTAGGTCTTTGAATTTACAAGTCTTTGCTGGTTCAGATTGGAAAAACGACTTGCAGAGCACCTGTACCACTTCTTCATCTGCTTATTCTCCATCAGCACCATCCACTCCATCCTCTACTTAGAATCCTTGCCTCACGGTTGCCATTTGCTCCCAGAAACCTAATTTTTGTGCAACATTGCTTCAGTCTTCCTTGAACAAATCCCACCATCCTTGACACTCCTCAGCTCCATTCCCCAAATCCTGGACCTCTTCACACCCCTATTTCACCTCCATACCCATTCCTCCATCTTTTTCCCTCCATCCATGCTCCAAAATCCAATTTCAGAACATCCTGTAGAAACATTACAGAACATCCTATAGAAATTCCTGAACATCCTGTAGAACCCCTGCAGACTTCCTGTAGAAGCTTACGAATGAGGTTTCTTGATAGCCAAACTCTGTGAAACTCTCTGGAAGGGTGTTGGGGACCCCTTAGGACCTCTCCTAACCTTCCCAACCTCCTGCAAGCATTTCCTTCCGCCGATCCACCAATGCACAATCAAAAACAGTAAAAGCACATGCATAATAATCCTACAAAGTCATTCAAAAATACAAAAAGATGTTTTCTTCAGATTTCATTATAAAAGTAGCTTAAACACATGCATTTTACCTTCTAAAGTCAATGGCATCCCATTCAGTAGCTTGCATCTTCCTTCTTGCATCAGTAGGACTAGCTGGTAGAATTAGGGTTTGTTAGGGTTTGCGTTTCTTTTTGGCTTTCAGTTTCTTTCCGCAAGTAGATTAGCTTCCTTTGAGTTAGATTTCATCCATTAGTTAAAAAGCTTCTTCTCAGAGCTCATAGAAGTTGGCTTAAGCCCCTAGTGGACTTGTGCCAGCTGACCAAGTGACAGCTGCGGCAAGAGCTAGTACTTGTGCATACATCACCGTCGCTTCCAAATTTGTTACAAACTATTGGGTTGATAAAATTAAAGAAGGGAGTCCCAGGAGTTGCAGCATTATTGCTGCAATACTGGGGCCCACCATTTATACATATGAGCCATTTCTTCGTGAGTCTTGGGACACTCCTCCTTACATAATTTGAAATGGATAGGCAAAGGTATACTAACTGGTTTTGCATTCTACAACCGCCCCACCCTAGACCCCCCCTGCAACGTATATTTTATGTGCGGCAATGAACTTGGGTCCAATGTGGCGATACCTCTAAATAAAGAAGATAATCAGGCTCCACACCCAATAAGATGGTTCCTCTTAGCATGGGAGAAGGATTTATCTTTTTCGTTGGTTCCATCCTAATAGGGGAAAGGATTCCAAACTGACTTCCTCAGCTCCATCCAGCCCAACCATTTACCAAACTTCCATTACAAAGCTCCTAGACCTGGAAGCTTCGACTCCATATTTGAAAAACTTTCCAAAAGAGGATCGGTGTGACTGACAAAAGGCTCAATAGCATCACACGACACTATTCCTGGTTTTAATCTCTGCAAATCAACACGAAGAGGAAACGGGTCATTAACGCCAGTCTTGTAAACTGGGGTAAAAGGAAGATTCTTTCGAAACGATGCAAAATGGAATTGTTCTGCTCATGAAGAGGGACATAATGGGAGTCTCTTCATGATGGGAAATCATGTAGGGTCCACTATGGAGGTCCTCCAAGATCATGGAATGGGGACTACAGGGACAGTGACAAAATGTTGTGTAACAGGAGCCATGTGAATTCCACTATATGTTCTAAGATATGTATTTTTTCTCGGAGTCCATGTGCATTTCTGGTGAAACTTTTCCCACGGCCTCAACCAAATTGAGAGGGACTAAAATATTTATGTACTTCGTCTTAATCACAGTTTGGGTTATTTGTGGTCATAGTGGAATTCAAAGGCTCTCACTATCTCTTCAATGACGACATCTGAGATGAGCGAGCATGATAAAATAGTATCATTAATATCTAGCTCATCATCGACAATATTACACACCCATATTTCAGCAGTGATCGATTCTTAGTTGGAGGAGAACAATAAGAACCCTCCATAATTGTTTGGAGTCCCTCTTTATTAGAAAAAGAGGATTCCTTCTAACACATAATATTATATATTAGAGGACTTCCATGTTTTTTAATGACATCTGTCGGAGTTGCAGAAGTCGTGATGAATAATGTTCATATGTGCTCAAGTTTGTTCTCATTCAGTGCATCACAAGGTTTAGAGAAGAGATATTGTTGTCATTCTACAAAATATTTAGTAAAATCAACATTCTAGAGTAGCTCCAGTTGTTTCATTTGTTTATGGTGCACGTTGTTAGGAAAGATAGGCACAAAGGGAAACATTAAAAGAAATCCAAGTGGTGGTCACAAACTTGCTTATGGATTTCTTGGTTATGGGTTTTCCTTTCCAGTTAGGTTGTGTCAATGTTGGGCCAATGGAAAAATAATTGGTTTCAATAGTAAATATAATAGTATATATATATATATATATATATTATATATATAATATATATATGTAAACTTTATATTGTGCAAAAAAAAACATATACAGAACCACAAAGAATAAGCCAATTATTGAATAGACTAATGTGACCCGTCATGCTCCTGGAGAATTAGTCACTGGTAGTTCTTAATAAGGTCAAGCTAGTGTGAATTTTAATGTTCTAGGAGTGTCAGTACAGGTTATTTTAAACAAGGTCAAGTTGTAGAATTTTCAGTTGAAGACATTCTATATCAAGGATGCTATCCTACATACTTGATGAAGGCTACAGAGGGGAGTGAATTCATAGATGGTGGCACTTCCATAGGATGGTTCAATATTGAGACTAACCTATTGCACTCTGGAACGTTGAGAAGTGTCAATGATACAAATCTCGTCAATGATGGTCCGAGGCAGTTACTTTTAAATGGAGGTGAAGTGAAAACTCGAAGATATGGCAGTGAAAGAGCAGTGTTTGCTAGATTCTAGAGTGGATGTGGGTGCTCATGGTGACCATATGAGACAAATCTGACAAATTTTTTTATTTATTGTTGTAGTGTGGCTTTTTTATATTTTTTTACATGTCACCATTAAGGGAGGGTGTTGGAAGTAATACTTCCATGTCATGTGTGAGTTGTCATCATGAGTCCCTACGTGTAAATGTAGAAGTAGCCAGTTTCCTATGTGTGAGTTGTAATAGCTATCTAGATGTGCCATCGTCAATGATCTAGATACTATAAATATGTAGCCCTTGAGATCAATAAAACAGAGTGTGTGAATTGTGTTGTGTACGAATCTCTTTGATTTCTCTCTCTTTTCTAATATGTTATTTCTTTTCACAAATCAAATAGTTAAATGATGTTAAATATAAGCACATATTAATTAAAACGTGTTATTTTCTTTATGTTATGTTTTTCACAAATCAAAAAATTAAAAGAGGTTAAATATATGCTTAACATTCGAATGTGTACTTTTTTAATCATTTAACTACCTAAAATCGTATGCTTTTTTGTTTTCCAACGTACAATTGTGACTATTACTTCGTTTTTCCATCATTAACTTGTCAAACAACTGTCGAGCTACTCAAATTAGTATAAATAAGGCTCAAAAGTTTCGAATTCTTGAGCTTAGAGAACTCCAATGGAATCAAACTCGAGATTGTGTTGTTGGAGAATTCTACAGACATGTCACCGCGAAGACTACTGAGATGAGATTATTCTTGAACAAGAAAAAAAATTCAACTTTCTTGAAATACCCGATTCCCAAGCAAAAACCCCAAACAAATTACCTTGTGCAATATCAAAATACTCAAGTTATGTCATGTTGTTGAACTGCCATGGAATCTAGACCTGGTAGAAATTGTATCCAATTTCAAGATGCTAGAGACCATGGATCATCCTGAGCTTCGACAATATTTTTTGAGGTAAAGAATTCACATCCAAGTATAGATACTTTAAGTTCTTGAACATCCCATATTTATTAGGTATGGATCCATTAAAATAGCTTCCACCCAGATTCAGCTGCTATAGAAAAGCCATCTCCACGAATTAGAGTGGCAATGACGCTTTGAAACTATTGCTAAAAGCCTTTAAAATTCACCATATTCTTCATCTTCGAGATCACAACTAAAAAAGTCCCATCGAAAGTGTTGTGGTTGATGTCCAGGCTCCACGGACTAGTGAGACTTTTACTTATCCAACAAAAATTCATGTTTTTTTCTTTTCCTGTTTCACACAAACTCTTCTCACAACCTTGTATTAAAGGGAAATACATAATCCTAAATGTTATGCTACACTTATACAAAAATAATCCATGTTGTTATGTCTAGAAGTGCTACGTTGGGGTATTCCCTTACCTGGATAGATTTATTAACAAACTGTTTTTTGTATATATATATTGTATATCTTTTGGTCGCTCAAAAAACAACATATTTACACTGAAGGTGTCCCTTCTAATTCAGTTAGCTTCCTAGAATCATCTACCATTTTATTTTCCACCATACAGTTGTGACTACAAAAAACTTAAATATCTCTACATCTTTCAGATGGGATGGCCAATAAACTCACCATCGACTATATGGTTGGAATTTACAACAAAAAGGTTGCTTTGGCTGTGTAGGGCCCACACGTTAATTGCCTAGAATTGGTTAAGTTATCATTGGAAGGATCGATTTGGGTTATTTAATGTGTCATAAATTCTTACACGTTGACGATGGTTGAATACTACATGAATATTAGGGTACCAGGGAGTATGGTCCATGTTGTGTGAATGGGTGTGGAGGTTGGTTGTTGGGATGGGGTCCCCTTGGTTAGTTTGGGGGTTAAAAACACAAAGTTTGATGTAAATTTTGGTAAAAAGATATAAAGTCTCTGCAATTTGTGGATGTGGAATGCATAGATAGTGACAAGTCAAAAGTGGTTTTATCCCCTTTGTTATGTAAGGTTGAGTAGGTTTCGAGATCCACCCATTGTCCACGGACCATTGGATTGTATGTAAAAATCTATAAATATGTGTGTCTTAGAGAGTCTAAGGCAGATAGATGCTTAAGTCTACGTCTGAGGAAAAAGGTCAAGCAAAAATGACATAGAGAATGGAAAAGGCTCTATAGTTGAGTGCGTGGATGCCTAGAGTAGAATCTACAGCTGAGTGCGTGAACCCCTGCAGCTGAGTGCACAAGGCAGTTTTGAGTCTGTAACCTCATATTGAAGATTAATAAAGAATATTGTTAAACACATTCATGTGGTTTTCTGCTTACATCTTTTATTTATGTTTGCGATATATACTATGATGGAATAATGTCTTTGTGAAATAATGATGTATTGATGCGCGAATATATTGGATAAGTCTTATTAACTGTACACAATGCATGTTAAGTATTTACACGAATATTATAATACATTCTGTTATGTTTGTTAAGCACTTAAGTAGATCTGCATGAACTCAGATCTAGGGTTATTCTATGGTCCATTTAAGTAGTTGATTCACTTGTTAAGGGTCCATAAAGATCTATCATAGACCTTCGCGAATATCCAAAGGTCGTTTAAAGGAAGTTGCAGTACTAAACCCTAAGGGCTTATATATCTATGCAAAGGCAAATATAGGGAAATAAAAGATATCACACTAATCTCTGAATGCAGAAACTTGGTTCCAACATCCCCCCATATTGCTTTAGGTGAGACTTCAGCCTGTGCTACACAGTTTGATGCCAAAAGGGCCAGTGGTGTAGGGTTTTGTTTGGCGTAGTTAATTCTGAAACTGGGTCAAGATCCATTAAGCGAACAAATGGTTCCATTGTCGGGACTGGGATCTGCATAAGGAGATGTGTGATGTCGCATCACTGGAATCCGACCAAGAAGGAAATTAAGAAGTGGTTCAATAAAAATATTCACGAATTCGCAGCGCAGGAAAACATGGATCCGCGCTTATCAAAGAAGTAGTGGTTGGACATATATTTGTACATAGAAATACACGAAATTTTCTTCTGCACCTTCCTGATCAAACTATATGAGCAGATAGCTAAGTTTCCATACGACCAAGGAAGGTGGACGCTTGACAGTCAAATAGTGTGGACTGCGGAGCTAGTACGAAGGTTGGAAGATTCTGAAGACAAGATCGTGCACGTTGTTTACCACTGTCTTGATCGAATTATAGGAGGATTTGTTACAGAGTTCACGGTTGATACCTCAGTCAGCTACAGTGAAGGAGAGCAATGCTTCTTCAAGGACCATGAGGTAAGTATCTGATATCTTTGAATACCTGGATTAAGATGTTGTTGTGTGAGAAATGGGTTATGTCATTCCCTTGATGTTTAGATCTACACAAAGTGGATGGATCTTCAAAAATTGAGAAAAAATAGACCCTGAATATAGCCCGTTCATTGGACCTCCTTCGAGCGATAACGAGGGAATGACACAGGCCTCATTACAGAGTAAGGTCTAGATGATAAGACAAGGTTTTTCATGGATATGTCATCCATCCACTCCACCTCCACCCTCACCTCCACAGCATACACTTTCACCCACACCGCTTCCACCACCACCATCATTCAACATGTCGAACTCAATAAAGTTTCTGATTTTTAAGGGTATAGGGAGCAAAGATACATATCAGTTCTAGCTTGTTGCAAATGTTGTATGGACCATGCAGATCATCCTTTAGCAATGCTAGAAGATACTAAGGATTCTTTAAAAAAGGATTTTAGTAAACCTAAGTTTGACTCGCAGTCAATCGTTGGATTTAAGAAAATCACGATGAGCACTGGTGAGATGCCTTGGCAGTTAGATCAAAAGGTAAAATGTGTGATCCGCGAGCTAATATGTAGCTCACAAATGGTTAGCACGGCAAGTGGTTTATAGCCTCTCTTCTGCCCCACCTTAGGATTTCTTTGTCACAATAGAAGATAGGAACTCAAGCGAAAGCCCTGGAAATCATTTTAAGATTGCATGAGACACCTATTCAGGACACGACTTTGGGATTCCAACAAATTCACTCGCAGTTGCAGAACCTCTGCCTTGAAATGCAGAGCTTGAAAAGAGAGGGTGCTAGGCCAGAGGTGCATGAGGAAGTCTGGTGCATTAAGTCTTAGAGCCAAGGGCATGATAAAGACCACTGACCCATCTTTGCAAACTATAGTATAAGAGGGGGGCCGATTCCCCTGAGGTAGGAAGCTCTAGCAGGACCGAGTGTGGGGCTGGTGCTATTGTGCGTTATTTGTCAGGTGGGTGGAAAACACGTAATAAATAATTGCCCTTTACTGCAAAAGTTTGTTCAAATGCCACAACAATTATTCTGTGATTTCTGCAAATCAGTGGGCCACGATGAGCGCCATTATAACAATTATGAGTTCATGATGGAAAGAATGCCCACCTACCAAGTGCAAGCAGAAACTCGACCTCCACACTAGGGCACAGTAGGAGAGAACGGGGGTTATCAATGAAGAGGACAGTTCTGAGGAGGTGGAGGACCTGGTAGAGGTCGCAGATCGGTTATTTGGTATAACTATGGGACACGAGGGCACTATATGTGGGAATGTTAGAATTAGATACGCCCATCCTATCAATACTGTAGCCAATTTGACCACATAATAGAATAATGCCTTGTGCTAATAGCTAAGATGCAGGAGAAGAAGCCGTAGCCTCAACAACCCATGAAAAACTTACAAATGATGAGGGTTGAGCCCCATGAGGAAGATCCAAATGTGAATATCGTGTTGAGAAGTGGAATAACAACTGGGGATGATAAGAGAAAACAACCTGAAAAAGACGGATGGTTTCGCAAGGCCCCAGAGAAGGAATTCGATGGTGCACGTGAAGGAAACATTTATGGAAGCCATGAAAAGCTTCACTGAGGCATCTAGCTCAGGAAGCCAGAGAAAAGTACCAGAAACTAGCACACCTATAGAGGTTGATCCCTTTGTACTTACCGCGTTCCTCGGAAACTACATGAAACTTCAGCATGATAGCAAGGCTGTGAAAGGTCTATAAGAATTGATAAACAAGTGTGTTGGTAAAGAAAACACTCCTGATGGACACCACGTGGTAAGAAAAATTGGCAAACATAAGGCAAGAATAGGCCACGAGATGAGGTTCACCATGCAAATAGGATATTATGAGATGGACTAGGTTATTTTGGATCTAGGGTCTGATGCGAATGTTTTGCCTAAACAAACATGGGAGAGAATGGGGAGACCTACGCTATAGTCGTCTTCAATCCAGCTGAGAATGTAGAACCAACAGAAGATCGTCCCTATGGGACGACTACATGGAGTCACCATAGATATAGAAGGTGCGAGCATGCTGGCTAATTTTGAAGTAATAGAGATTGTCGACAACAACAACCCATAGCCCGCACTCCTTGGAATTGACTTGGCCATTGATATGAATGGATTCATCAACTTAAAGAGGAGGATGATGTCGTTTGAGAGGAAATTGCTTCGGTTGTAGTACCATTAGACCCTACAAGAGGACCACAGTATATTGAACCGGTCCATGACTACAAAGTGAGTGGTGATGATTTGGATCAGATCTACAAAATAATTGCATGAAATCAAGACTCGATTAACCCAACAGCTAATGGAAGGATTTCATGGCACCAAGAAATTTCATGTACCTCAGATTCAGATGAAGAATTGGAGCACTGGTATAATAGGCTGCATCAAGTATCTACGCTGCAATGCAACATGATCTGACTAAATCAATGCACTGTGTGTCATCATAGGTAAGACATTTACCCTATTATCATGGTTTAACTGACATAGATAAGCTTTTGGATGCATTTGAATGAGAGGTCCCTGAGGATCACCGCTTCCAAGAGTTAGATTTGGTGTTGCATGCTATGCTTGCACGATGGTGGGGTACACACAAAGATAGATTTGATGAATGATGAGATTATAGGAGGATGATGAGGCTACAACTTGGTCGTCCAAAAATTTGACTGACTAAGAAATATGATGGGAGAAATGATCCATGCAATAATTTAGCGAAGTGGACTAATGTTTTTGGAACGGAGCCGCAACCGAAGAGGGTGCACTTATTTTTCCATACTTTGGATACAATCCCTATGAATTGGTACCTGGAAACAAAAGTCTACCAAAGCTCCGCGGAGTGGGATATATTAAGGGAAGGATATGGGTTTGAATGCATTAATGAATCCCTACAAGAGATTAAGACAACGATCTTCAGAATGCCATAGGATCCTTTAGAGTTGGTTTAGCCAGACTGGAGCACCCAGCTGCACCATGCACTGGAATTCTATAATGTGACCGTTGAGGGGGAGGATGAAGATCCAAGAAATATCAATATTCTAGGGGCAGAAGGCCATCGCGAGGTCGACGGTCCGCAAATAGAAACCTGGACATCGCTGTGCCATTGAAAACCAAACAAGTAAACATTGGTATTGAAGTAGAGCCAAAATTGGCGAAGATAGGGGACTATTGGGATGATGACACAGTGGATAAAGTTGTTGAGTTACTCCGCGAGTACTACGATCTTTTTCCTACCAATTTTTTGAACCTTAAAGGCATCATAGGTGACTTGGGTGTGATGAAAATCACTTTGAAACCAGATACGAAGACCATTAAGAAGAGGCCATATCGCCTTAATCGCAAATACAAGGAAAAGGTCCACTTGGAGTTGGATAAGATGCTAGAAGCAGGCATCATCAAACCAGTGGAAGAATCTGATTGGGTGTGCTCGATGGTGATTTAAGAGAAGAAACAAAAGGGGGAAATAAGGATTTTTGTAGATCTAAGGAAGCCTAATGATGTCTGCATCCATGATCCTTTTCCGACACTGTTTATTGATGAGTTATTAAACAATGTTGGAGGGCAGGAGCCCTACTCATTCACTGATGGGTTTTCAGGATATGATCAAATCAATATCACACCAGAGGATAGGAGAAAAACAACCATCAAAACTAAATGGGGTTGTTTTCAGTATACTGTCATGTCGTTTGGACTCAAGAATGTGCCTGGGATATTCTCTCATGTCTTTATAGCAAAATTTAAGGAGTTTATTCATAAGTTCTTGGAGGTGTTTTACGATTACTGGATAGTGTTTGGTCTAGTAAAGCACCATGTATCAAGTCTGTGCCTGATGCTGGATATGTGTCGCAGATACCAGATCGCGTTGAACCTGAAGAAGTGTTTATTATGTGTCCCCTTTGGGATCTTGTTGGGTCATGTAGTGTGCAAGGAAGGGCTAATGGTGTATGTTGGAATATAATCCTAACATCTACATTTATTTTTTAGCTTATGTATCCTTGACTTAGCCACATGCACTAAAATTCATGTGCACACTTGGTTTTTGGTAAACTAGCTTGGTGGACCAACTTTCCCTTTTTTTTTGCCTTTAAAGGCTTAATATTATGGAAATATTGGTCCAACCACTTTCCTAAACCATTTATACAACTAGGTGTATGTTCACACCTAACCACACCTCATCCACTTGAGTTATTTGAGGATTGGCACCCCACATGAAGATTCCCCCTTAAATCAAGGGATTTGGTCCCCCGGACCATTTTAGCATGTTTTTAAAGTTGCATTCCTTGGGAAATGTGCCCCTGCTCATGCTTTCCTCGTGGCTGATAGTTGGCATAGGTTGTCTTGAGTCATTGTTGCTATTTTAGGCCTCCCTTTAGCTTTTCGTAGCCTTTTCTAATGTTTTACTAGTTTTTTCCTAGCTTTCTAGATTCGGCAATTTCTATATAACCACCTCCCTTTGGAATTAGAGGTTTGGGTGCTAATGTATTACTATTTTTCATTGATTTAATAGATTTACTTTATGGAGAAAAGTATTTCTCTTCTCTCTTGAATATCAGCAAATTTCTTGTGTTTAATTTAACTAGAATTCTAGATCTATCGAAGTTTCTGCAGGAATTCTACATGGTAGCAGAGCTAGTTCAAATATAGTGGATTGTACATGGCTTTATTTGCAGGTATAGATCATGAGGAGACGCAGCAAGTAGAAATGTATCATTTCTTCCAGCCCACAAAACTCGTTCTAAATCCTTTCAATTACTTCGAAAGGAAGGACAAAGATCATTTTGCTCCTCCGAAGCAAAGGGATTTATAGGGTAATAATGGGAACGAAGACTGAACCAACTTCTACAACAGAGAAGATAAAGTATTTCAATAAAATAGATGAAGAAATTGGGCTGATATTCCTATCAATTTCCAGAAGACTCCTCTTTCATTTCTGCGGAGCCACTACTCCTGATGCGGTCTGGACCACATTGGAAGGACTATTCGGCAAGCAGGATGAAATGAGAGTGCATCAACTGGAGAATGAACTCATATCCCTCAATCCAACTCATTTCAACAACCTGCAAGAATACTTCACCAAGTTTAAATCCCTCCTCATTGAACTTGAAGGATGTGGAGTCAAGAAAGAGGAAGATCAACTCATCCTTTCGATTCTCTCAAAATTAGGCCTTGAATATTTCATATTTGTATCATCTTTTCAAGCATCTAAATTGACTTAGGAAAAATGGAAAATACCTACATTGAATGACTTCATTGCAACATTGACTCAAGAGAAAGCTAAGTTAGTCCAAATGGGTGCCATTAAGCGTTCAAAGAACCAAGTACTTGCTGCTACTGACGCTCCAAAGAGCAGTGGAAGAGACAAGCAAAAAGGGAAGGGTAAATTTAATGAATCAAAGAAGGAGAGACCCGTACAATCTTTAGAGAGCTCTTCTTTGCCTAAGGGTAATAAGAAGAAGGAAACCAACAAAGATGTGCACCACTCGATTTGAATGTTGGACTCGTAAGAAACCGAAAGTGTCGCACTTTTGTATTTTTTATTCACGAGCATGGGCTCACATTTCGACAGATAAGAGGAATGCTTTGGAGCCTCAAAGTGTTGAATGTATCTTTATTCGATATCCTAATAGTGTCAAAGGATATAGATTGCTGGACCCTCACACTGAAAAGTTCCTTGTAGCTCAAAAAGTGAAGTTTGAAGAAGAATCACTGCATGATTTTTCAGCAGACCCTGGCGAAGAATTGCTTGTTTCCACTGATGAGGAGGAGTCTGAAACTTCTTCAAGCACTTTAGAGGAGCCATCAGAGAATCCTCTTGGGTTTGATTCAAAGGATTAGGAGCAGCTCATGGCTACTCCAATTCAACTGCCAACTTGGGCAGAGAAAAACCTCCAAGATGCCGGTGAACTAGTTGGTGATCTTGCAGATGCGAGAAGGACTAGATCATAGTTTTTTGGGGCTCCTCAAGCCCTGGTTGCCACCAAGCCATTGTTTCCCAAACATTGCTATATGAAACTTGGTTTAGATCCACAATCACACTCTGAGGTTGCTGGAAACCTGCTTTGGGAGGTTGCCATGGATGAAGAGTACTCTGCTCTCATGGAAAACAACACATGGGACATGGTTCCACTCCCGAAAGGAAGAAAGCTTGTTTGATGCCAATGGATCTATCAAACAAAGATTGTTGTAGATGGTGAGATCAGCAAGTACAATACTTGACTTGTTGCAAAAGGATACTCACAGGTACATGACATAGACTACACAGATACATTTGAACCTATTGCAAAAATGGACTCCATCCGACTAGTTTTAGCCATTGCTACTTCTCACAGATGGGAAGTTCATCACATGGATGTGAAGAGTGCATTTCTTCATGGAGATGTCAAGGAGGAGATATGTATGGAGCAGCCACAGGGATACATTCAGAACTCTTCCCTCGTTTGCAGATTAAAGAAATCTTTGTATGGCCTAAAATAGGCTCCCAGAGCCTGGTATGCAAAGATGTATTCTTTCCTGCTTTCCATTGGATCCATTCAATGCAAATCTGATATGAATGTTCATTTTCTGCAACATGATGATTCCCTTTTCCTGATAGTACTTTATGTAGATGATTTACTGATGACAGGGAACCTTACCTTTGCTATTGATTCAACAAAATTAGCATTACACGATCGATTTTCCATGACAGATTTCAGACTGTTGCACTACTTTCTTGGTCTTGAAGTTTCTCATTCTACTGTAGGGATCAATATGGCACAGTCTAAGTATGCATTAGATCTACTTGTCCACTTTTAGATGGTGGAATGCAAGCCAACAACATCTCCCTTTCTTTCAGGGATCAGATTTGAGGATGCGTGTACTACACCTTTGGTGGATAGTACACTATATCAACAGTTGGTTGGGAATTTTTTTATCTTACTCACACCCAACCTGATATATACTTTTTAATAGGAGTTTGTTCCACATATATGTAGGAGCCCCATGAGAATCACTGGAAAGTTGCAAAGATAATACTTAGATATGTGAAACGTACTTCCAATTTTTGTATCTTATATGTTGCAGATTGCCCACTTTCACTGATTGGGTTCACAGATGCTGATTGGGATGGAAATGGTACAGACCACAAGTCCACCTCTGGTTATGTTTTTAGCTTTGGTTCAGGGAATTTTTTCTGGTCTAGAAAGAAGCAACTCATGATTTATTTATCTACAGCCAAGGCAGAGTATAGAGGTGCAGTGAATGCAGCTACACATGTTTGGTTGTAGGGGCTTCTCTCCAAGTTTGCTATTCAATATCCACTTCCGACTGTCATATTTGGTGGCAATCAGGGGTCCATTCATATATCGATTTATCAAGTTCAGAGGTAAAGGACCAAGCACATCAACATTCACATGCATTACGTTTGCGAGTTGATTTGTGACCGAGTCATATCACTGTAGTACTGCCCCAATGAGTAGAAGTTGCAGACATCTTCACCAAGTCTTTCACTGAAAATAAATTTTCATAACTGAGAGCTATGCTTTGAGTGGTGGAGACAGTTGAGTAGGCCCTTCTGGCCACTTAGCCCTTTTTTCCTTTTTTCTTTTTGGTGGGGGGCAGGGGGGGTTCCCTCTTTCTTCATTTTATGAGGATCTTTTATTTATTGTATTAGAGTACCTAACATGGCATCTTGGTCGTGACTCAGTTTAGTTAAGGGAGTTAGGATGAAGGGGGGGTGTTGGAATATAATCCTAACATCTACATTTATTTTTTATCCTAAGTATCCTTGACTTAGCCACATGCACTAAAAATCATGTTCACAATTGGTTTTTCGTAAACTAGCTCAGTGGACCAACTTTCCCTTGTTTTTTTCCTTTAAAGGCTTAATATTATGGAAATATTGGTCCAACCACTTTCCTAAACCATTTATATAGCTAAGTGCATGTTCACACCTAACCACACCTCATCCACTTGAGTTATTTGAGGATTGGCACCCCACATGAAGATTACCCCTTAAATCAAGGGATTTGGTCCCCCAGACCATTTTTGCATGTTTCTAAGTTATGTTCCTTGGGAAATGTGCCCTCTTCATGCTTTCCTCATGGCTGATAGTTGGCATAGGTTGGCTTGAGTCATTGTTGCTATTTTAGGCATCCCTTTAGCTTTTCTTAGCCTTTTCTAGTTTTTTACTAGTTTTTTCCTAGTTTTCTAGATTCGACAATTTCTATATAACCACCTCCATTTGCGATTAGAGGTTTGGTTGTTAATGTATTACTAGTTTTCATTAATTTAATAAATTGATTTTATGGAGAAAATTCTTTCTCACCTCTCTTGAATATCAACAAGTTACTTTTGTTTAATTTAAATAGAATTCTAGATCTATCAGAGTTTGTGCAGGAATTCTACAGTGGACCCTACCAAGATCATGGTGATAGTGAATTTGGAGGCCCCAAGAAGTGTCAAACAGCTATGTGCAATGCTCAGACATACAGGATAGTATAGAAAGTTCATCAAGGCTTATGCTCAGATTCCCAGGCCCATGGAGAAACTGCTGAAGAAGGACACTACATTCTATTGGGATGAAGAATGTTAGCGCAATTTGGATGTATTGAAGGAGAATATGGTCACCACACTGATTCTAGTCTTTCCAGATTGGGGAAAGGAATTTTGTGTACATGTTGATGATTCTTTCATTGCATTGGGAGTAGTGCTAACACGGGCCGGTGAGGGAGAGATGGACCACCCTATAGCCTTCGCGAGCAACAAATTATGAAAGATCGAGAAAAATTACTCAATGCCATAGCACAAAAGATTGGCTATGGTATACGCACTTCAAAAGTTCAGGCACTACTTGTTAAGCAGACATTTAAAAATGCACACAAATCATTCTGCCTTGAAATACCTGGTCAATAAGCATGTGTCAGGGGGGAAGATCTGCCAATGGTTGTTGCTATTCAAAGAGTATGACTTAGAGGTGATTGTGAAGCCAAGGAGGTTGAATGTAGGACCTAACCATCTATCGTGGATCGAGAGAGGGGAGGAACCTACTAATTTGGAGGGAGAATTTCCTGATGCGTAGCTCTTCGCACTGCGTGTAGCAGATAACCACTTTGCAGATATTGTCCACTTTTTGACTATAGGGACGAAACCAGAAGGATATAACAGTCAGCAAAAGAAGGAACTAGTAGTGCGCGCAGCGGATTTATTGGTCATTGTAGGACATTTGTATAATATGGGTGCAAAAGAGATATTGCGGCGATATGCGCCATATTTGGAACAAAATAGCATCCTCGTTGAAGCTCATGGAGGGGCTGCAGGAGGACATTATGCAGGAAAGGAAACAACGTAGAAGATTTTGCACTACATAAAGATTCTAAAGCGTATTGTATGGCATGCGATGCATGCCAACGAACATGAAGACCATTGCGAAGGGACGAGTTGCCACTGAATCCTCAAATATCGTTGCATCCATTTATAAAATCGGCATTGATTTTGTTGGGTCCATTTAGCCCTGTAGAAAGAAAACAGGTGCGTGCCATATCATCACCACAACGAAGTGTCTAACCAGCTAGGTGGAAGCACAACCGATGAACAATTGCATAGGGGCTACAACAACAAAGTTCTTGTTAGAGTATGTGTTAACTAGATTTGGCTTCCCAAAAGTGTTGATGCGTGATCGAGGTACACACTTCCTAAATGAAATGATCAATGTGTTGACTAAAGAATTCCAGGTTTATCATCAAAAAAGCACATTGTAGCATCCTCTAGCTAATGGAACAGTTGAGGCCTTTAATATGATCTTGGAGAACACAGTGACGAAGATTTGTAATGCGCAGTGGAATGATTTGCGTGTGCGCTTACCTGCAGTGTTATGGGCGTACAAGACTACTTGCAAAAAGTTGACAGGACAAACACCTTTTCGATTGGTCTATGTCATAGAACTTGTGATGCCCATGGAATATATTGTGCTTAGTCTACATATAACACCTTTCACAGGTATGGCAGATCGTGAAGCCTTGGAGGAATGGCTCGTGAAGCTGATGGAACTTGAAGAAGACAGATTCCTGTCTAGATTCCATCAGTAAGTACAGAAGGAGTGTGGAAATTCATGGCATGATCAACACATCAAGCTACGTATGTTCAAGGTAAATAATTTTGTCTTATTGTATGATAGCAATTTCAATAAGTTTCCAAAAAAATTTCACATGCACTAGCTTGGGCAATATGTTATCAAAAAGATTACAGATGGAGATGTAGTTCAGCTCGTGAAGCTGAATGGAAAACCTTTTCTAGGAAGGGTGAATGGCAGCCAATTGAAGCCATATACATGGGATTCGGTTCAATGACTATATGATGGTAGGATAGTCTTAGTTCTCTAGGCAATTGCAAGGAAGCACGGGACTATAAACTACACTGCCCATGTTGGAGGACTATGCGCCACATGGGCTATGCAGAAAATGGTGAAGTTACAGTCTAAGACTCTACTGAAGGGAGTTGTGCTACAAAGGGAGGTGCCATGCAGAACAACAGGAAAGTGACCATTGGAGTCATTGTTACTAATTTTACAGCTGGAAGATGGTTAAAAGGAGTGGGTTGGCGGAATTTAAGGCAAAAATCTTTGAATATCTACCACTAAAATAGCATTAATGATCGAATTTTGGGTGGAATGGTAAGATTTTAATGTAAACACCCTATAAATTACGCGTGCCAGTCCAACAAAGAACCCTTTGCACACTTAGATCCAAGCCCTGTTGAAACTATGAGCACTGGGGGAGATGTCGGGTCAGAACGAGCTTCTCGAGAGGTTGTGAGTATGGAAGCTCCGGCTTCTATGCCTATGGTGCCGAGGTCACTGAGGTTGAAGCCTACACAGAGAAGCCAAGAAGCTGAAGAAGGATAAGCAGAGGAAGTCGGTGCCCATGCGCAAGTCACCCAGAAAACATTATGCCACTCAGAAGCAGAAGAAAGACAAGCAGCCCGAGAAGGTTGTTGATTTGGAGGCTGAAGAAGGACAGGGAACTTTTGAAATTTAAGTTGAGGGAATGGAGCCCATTTCAAGGTTGTCATACTATATCCCTTCGTACATGGGTAAAACAAAGGTCACCAAGGACCCAGACTCAGATAAGTTTGTCATCTTGACGCACTACTACCGAAGTAAGTCCCCTTGGAAGGTCTGTGCCTTGTGCGGATCCCCCTATTGAAGATGGAATATTGGGACCTGGCAGACCATGAGAGGTTCCCAATCCTAGCAACCGAAAATTATATGGAGCATGTTTACTACCTGGATTCAAGTGTCACAAGGTTAGAAATGGTGGAACGGATCCATGTAGTGGAGAATTACAGGTTGTTGAACCTATTGTGGGTACCCCACTATCACCACACCACTATCAACACAACTTGTGTGCATCAGTTGTTTACTTTAGTCCATGATGAGTGCTTATGGCTTGGAGGGCCTATACCCATCACTAACATGCTCATCCACAGTATCACACACCTACCACATGAGGGTTTGAATCTCGCCAAGGAATTTAGCAGAAAGGAGGGAGAAAAATATTTAGCAGATGAGATGAAAAAGGATTTTGCACTTGTGAAAAATCCATGCAGCTATTCACTCACATCAATCAAAAATCCTGCGATGCAGATTTCCACACAAATATCAGTAGGTAAAGTAATGAGGAAGTGCCACGCAGACCAAGTTCTAGCACCTGTGGTATCATTAGCTACACGATGCCCAAAGGTGTGGAGTTTAACTAGTCGAGGTACCTATGCAGCGAATTCCTTGTGAATTTCTGTGAGGTCTAGGATGAGACCAAACCATTCCACTATGTGTGGTTGTTTTTCTCCATCATATTGGTCGCATGGGAGCTGCTGGAGAACAACCAATTTCCTCCATTGAAGGAAGGATTGTCGGAGGCCACGTAGTTCACCTCCCTCTCAGCCACAAAGGACCCCACATGGGTCATTGAAACCAAAATATTTTGGTTGTTGATGGAAATGAGTCTCTGCATGGGAATCAATCAATGGCCAAGGTTGTCCCCAACCTTGTATGAGCATTTGTTAGTGTATTCCGTGTTCAAAGTTGACTTCCACCGCATCTACATTCAGGCAAAAAAAGACCCACAATAGAAATGGTATGATTTACCATACTTGGTTACAGATCACGACATACAGGAGGTAATCAAGGGCTGGGCAGTATAGTGGCACTCCCCATTAGATTTGGATGCCTGAACCAGTAAGGGCACGGGCATCTCGGCTAAAAAGAAAAGGAAGGATGCAGCAAAGCAGGCTATGCATAAGTTGGCTATGCAGTGGAAGAAGGAAGTCGCAGAAAATGCTTGGATGGAGAAGGAGCACGCTGATACTGAGCAGGATGAGTAAGAGCAACGCGAACCACAGAGATGAAGTAAGTCCCCTATGCTCGCAACAGAGGAGGAAGAAAAATCTAAACAGAGCGACAATGGAAATGAGGGGTAGATCACCCTATTTTGGCTAAGGAAGCGTGAACAGGAGCAGCGGGAGGGTCCCCACAAAAATAAAAATTAGATAAGGCGAGGAGTGATCCCATGGTCTTAATGTAGGGCGATCTCGATAAGATCGATACTAAAATCCGAGACACTACCATGGAAGTGCTGCAAAAGTTTGAGCAACAGTACATGCAGATGCTCGGGAGAGTCCAAAAGGATTTGCGCGAGCTTTAGATCCAAGCCAATAAGATACAGGTGGGCGAAAGTCAAGCGAGCGCCACACAAGTGAGCCTGGCACTAGGGATGAGTCAGGCTGCAGAATTAGTCAGGATATTGGACCTTCACACAATTGTTTTACCATAAGGCTCCCTACAAGCTAAATCAGTCGATCACCAAATTATCCTCAGTACCCTTAAAAACATCACGCTGAAAATTGCAGTGCTCCCCAATGAATTTCTTCATGCACTGCAGGCAGCTGTAACGGAGGAAATGAGAGCTCGAGAGTAGCACGCTCCAGATTTGATAAGCGAATATAGAATGAACAGTGAACAGATGTTCACTGATAAAATGGAGGAATTAAAGGAAAAAGAGACAATTTAGGCATGGAGTTTTAGGCTGGAGGCCACAGTAGCAGAGGCGTGAAAATAGTGTCGGAGTTGAACATCCCAGAGGACGCATAGCTGGAAGATCCAGAAATTAGCTGCTGGAGTACATGAGGGGAAGGCGGAAGTTGGGCGACTTCAATGCGAACTCAATATGACAATCATGGAGCTGGAGCTTAAATTACATCCTATGACTCAACCCAAGGTCAGAGAGCAACGCAAACCCACCATCAAGGAAGGGATGACCACTTTAGATGCCGTATTCGGTGACTACATGGCCTGTTTGAACAGGCGATGGAGTTGGTAATGACTCTGCATGAAGACCCAAGCCTGTAGATCTTTATTACAGAGATTCAAGAGATCCAAAATCAGTATAATGAGGTCAAGGCGATGGTGCCCTCAGTTGCTACAGAGCAGCACCTCGCCAAGTTGCAGGAGGGGAAGCCTCTCCTCTCACAGGTAGAAGCAGCTCAAATAAAGGAGGACATGCTTAAGGCTAGTTTCAGACCTTGGCTAGAAGAATCTTACCAAGTCTCAACCAACATTAAGAAAAAGTTGATAGGCTTGCAACAAACACAACAAAATATCAAGCTGGTTGCGAAAGGACCAGCTCCAGAGTAGATTGTACAATAGGTTAACCAGGCAATTATGCAGAGCGTTGTCGAGGTTGCGGTTGTGAAGGTGGAGTTGGGGGATCTTCGCAGCAAGATCACCATGTCAGCCGAGTGACTCGAGAGGAGTCACGACGTTTGTGTTAGGGGCCTGTTGGGATGGCATCGCCTGCATTAGTTTGGGGGTTAAAAACCCAAGTTTTGATGTAATTTTTGCTAAAAATATGTAAAGTCTCAATAGTTTGTGGATGCAGGGAAAATAGATAGTTAGAATTCAAAAGGGGTTTTAGCCTCTTGGTTATGTAAACTCGAGTTGGTTTTGAGATCCACCCATGGTCCGCGAACCATGGGATTGTATGTAAAAAGCTATAAATAGGTGTGTCTTATAGAGTATAAGGCAGATAGATGCTTAAGTCTATGTTTGAGGAAAAAGGGCAAGTAAACAATGGGCAGATAGAAGCGAAAAGGCTCCGGGGATGAGTGCATGGAGGCCTAGATCAGAATCCACAAATAAGTGCGCAGAGGCCTAGAGTATAATCCATAGCTGAGTGCGCAAACCCCTACAGTTGAGTGTGCAGGGTATTTTTGAGTTTGTAACCTCATATTAAAGATAAATAACGAAGATTGTTGAATAAATTCATGTGTTTTTATGCTTACTTCTGTTATTTATGTTTGTGATATATGATGTGATCGAATAATGTCTTTATGAAATAATAATCTATTGATGTGTGACTCTATTGGATAAGTCCTATTAACTGTATGCACTGCATGTTAAGTATTTATGTGAAGATTATAATATATTATGTTATGTTTATCAAGCACTTAAGTAGATCTGCGTGAACTCAGATCTAGGGTTATTCTATGGTGTGCTTAAGTGGTTGATTCACCTGTTGAGGGTCCACAAGGACCAATCGTAGACCTTCACAAAGGTTCAGAGGCTGTTTAAAGGAAGTTGCAGTACCGACCCCTAGGAGCTTATAGATATGCACGAAGGTAGATCTAAGGCAATAAAAGACATCACACCGATCTCTAGATGCATAAACTTGGTTCCAACATCGCCCCATACTTCCTCGGGTGATACTTCAACTTGCACTGCGCGGGTTGATGCCGAAAGGGCCAATGGTGTAGGGTTTTTTTCTACAAAAATTCACCAGATTCTTGAGCTTCAAAATCCCAACTCAGAAATCCCCGTCGAAAGCATTGCGGTTGATGTCCAGGCTCCACAGCCTAGTGAGACCTATACTTATCCAGCAAAAAATCATGTTTTTTTCTTTTCCTATTTCGCACAAAATCTTCTACAGTCTTGTATTAAAGATAAATACATAATCCTCAATGTTATGCTACTCTTCTACAAAAAGAATCCATTTTGCTATCTCTAGAAGCACTACGCTGGGGTATTCCCTTACTTGGATGGATTTAATAACAAATCATTTTGTGTATATATATTGTATATCTTTTGGTCGCTTAAAAAATAACATATTTACATTGAAGGTGTCCCTTTTGATTTAGTTAGCTTCCTACAAGAATCTATTTTCCACCATATAGTTGTGACTACTACTTTCGTTTTCCACTGTTAACTTGTTAAATAGTTGTCAGGGCAAGCTACAAAACACTTAAATATCTCTACATATTTTGAAAGGGATGGCCAATGAACTCACCATCGACTAGATGGTTGGAATTTACAACAAAAAAGTCAATTTGGCTGCGTAGGGGCCACAAGTTGATTGCCTAGAATTGGTTAAATTATCATTGGCGAGATTGATTTGGGTTATTCAATGTGTCATAAATGCTTACACATTGATGGTGGTTGAATACCAGGTGAATATTAGAGTACCAGGGAGCATGGTCTATGTGGTGTGAATGGGTGTGGAAGTTGGTGGGTCATAGTTTTGAAGTTGTGTGAGAAATTTTATTATTATTTTATTTTTTTAATTAATTTTTTTGTTTTAACTAACAGTGTTAGATATGAATGAGGAGCTTAATAAGGGAATCAGAATTAAATCATTAATGAGGTGAAAGATTTTCGTTATGTTTCTTGTTTAGCTTGTGCCCGTAATTCAGCATTGGTTACACCGAAGGTGTCCTTTTTTAATCAATTCAGTACATACAATCATCCACACAATATTTTTTTTATAAGTTTTGACAGAGCCTCGACGCTGATATTTGCGAAGTGATCATTTGGTGCATTTCTTGCAATATTGTTACATAATTTCTTAAAATCATTGTTCTCATTATATCATTGGAAAAATTATCATTGTCATAATGTAAGACACACGTTTTCTTAAATGAACCTAGGAGTGAGGAAATTATATCTCCTGTGTACTCGACAAACGCATAAGGAATTTCAACAATCCAGCTATGCCATAGGAAATGGATCTCTCCATCACCTTAATGGCACCAAAATCTGGACACAACGTCCCTCAAAACCTTCCAAGATTGTAAGATATTTCCTCATTTCCAAGAACTTTGTTCGAGCCATAAATTTTACCTAACATATGCATACACCACCCTTCAAATCCCCAAGAAAAATTAGGTAGTCTCAAGGCAAGATGAAAAAAGAATGAGAAGATACTTTAAACTAATTTAACAACATTGACGAAATCCCACCAAAAAAATAATGGAAGGTGGTGGATGTTTTAAGGGAAATATGGCAAGTTGCACAACATCCCTAACTCCCCTAAAGTCATCCTGACTTCACTGCTTGACCCTGTACCTTGTCTTTTTCTTCCTCCTTGGTATAGGAAGTTTCATGGTGGTCGCCTAAGACATTAGCATTTTTAGCAGTTGGATTCTTCTAAAAATATAACTCTCTAAGTCCTCGCAAGTGATGAAATGTGGGAATGAAAAGAATACCCTGCTGAGAAAATCTTGTGTTCACTAAAGCCCTGTGAATTTTGTTCTTCACTCAAACTTGTGTAGTACATTAGTTTCTGGAAATTACTTGGATATATCAGTTTATGGCAGTCTTTTTTTTAATATTATAAAATACACACTTATGAATTAGTTGTATAGCTCGTCCAATATCAGTCTCTAAAAATCATGATTATCAATATTAATTTCTAGAAATCCTGATTTTAATTTTATAAAATACAGAAGCACAAACTTGTTGGATGCCTCAACCAATATGAACATCAATTTTTAGATGTCTCAACCAATATTAGCATCCATCTTCCATTTTGTAGTTTTTTCTTCACGTGCCTCCCATCCATTCAACGAATCAATATATAGAGGAAAGAAATTGTCTACCTGTTTTTAAATTATATTTTTTCCCGCTTTGCCTTAAGAATTTTTTTTCCCACTCCATTTGATATAGGAAAAAATAGTTCAAGATTTTTCTTGGGAGAATTTAGAATTGAAAAAAAAAAAAAATCTTGAATGAAATTAAAATTAAAAAAATAGTGAATTTTTTACAATAAACTAGAATAAATACATTTAATGACAATATAAGAACAAATGGAACAAATGAACTTTAGAACCCGATATTGATTTTGATTGAGATATCAAACTAATTTCTAAGTTTATATTTTGAAACATGAGTTTCAAGATTTCCATAAACTGATGTTGATATTGATTGAGGCATATAAATACTGATGCTGATATTGATTGATGCATCCAACAAGTTTGTGAGTCTTTATTTTATAATATTAAAATCAGGATTTCCACAAATTGATGTCGAAATTGATACTTTTAATCAGGATTTCCAAGGACTGATACTAATATTGGACGAGTTATGCAACAAATTTGTAAGCATGTATTTTATAATATTAAAATCAAGATTTCCAGAAAGTGATATATCCACATCATGAATTATTAGCATTATCTATCTTCTTTTCCTCAGGGTGTCATGTGTGTGAAGCAAGTGACTTTCATGATCAACTTTACAGCGATCTGCATGTTTTTCCTCTCGTGCATTGGAAATGCCATAAATCATTTTATGCACTAGGAGGTGCATCGAGATGTAAAGACGATACTCCAAAACAATTCTGGTCTGTAAGCATCTAATCAATCTTCAAATCATATTTGAATTGAATTTTAAATTGATATGGAACTTTGTATTATTTAATAGAGTCTGGGAATATTTTTCCGAATATTTTGAAATCTTCAATGTAGATTACGAAAAATATTTTGAAATTTTATTGATTTTTGCTCCAAATACCATTCTCTCTACAACCATCTAATCAAATTTTTAATCAAATTTTAATTTTATATGGAATGTAGATGGTTTTTTTTTACTACAGACATATTTTAGTCTTGCGTAAATACACATGTTGGTAAAGCTTTTACACCTAGTCATTGGTTATAATGAACAACCCACATAAGAGTATGTTGTGATGGCTTTTAAAAAACATCTCACCCATTATGGTTGGATTGTAAAGTTGGAATGAGACACGAAAGTGACAAAATGAGTATATTAGTATGTTGGTTTGAGATGATGTGGTATTATAGAGAAAACATCATTGGGACAAAATAAGAAAGTAAATTGATAACTTTGTAATGCATAATTTACTTAAATATGTCCAAGGATTATTAAGTTGAACCCCAATTGCCAAAGCATGTGACCTATACCATAACACATATCTAAAATCTATCACCTTAAATTCCATTATCTTAAGAAGAAATTCTGGTAGTGTAAAGTCAATAAGTTGGTTTTGTACCAAGAGAGGCAGACGTAACACAAAAGTGAGATCCAATCAAGTCCAATTGCGATAAATATCATATTGAAATGAAAAGAAATGTTGTGAGAGAAGCCATATTCCCAAAATTTCAGTGGCTTAACATAATGTGGAACTAATAAAGAAAACAAATTTGAAAATATGGAGCAGATTTGTCTCCCTCCTAAAAACCTAATGTATTTTAGACTAGGCATGAACCAGATATCATAATAAAAAAATGGAAACAACGACAATTTTAATAAACATGGAGCTTATACCACAAGTAAAAATAAAAATAACCTTTTGCAAATCACACACTTCATTATCCAAGTTGCTTAAAATTAGATTTCACTTTAAAGCTATGTAACATGATAGCAAACACAAGCCATGAATTCCTATAGTTGGATATCTGAAATCAATAATAATCTTCCAAAATTTTGCTTCCTTCGGTGTATCTTTACGCTTTAAAAGTGAAAACAATTGGTAATTATATATATTATTAATAAGGTAATTATATATATTAATAGGGTATAAAGAGAACGTGGTCTTTTATCAAATACAATTAATGGACTTTGCATATGTATTGGGGTTTGGTATTTTTCTTATGAATTGGGCTGCGAAACTAAGGGGGATTTATTAGCTCCGCCGCGTACAAAGGTGCCGCAACGCATGGACAACTGCATCGAGTGTGGGACCTACGAAAAAATTAAAAGCACGAAATTGGGATGGATTCCATGGAGCCGGACATGGAAGAATAGTCTTATTCGTGGGCCGGATTCATGCGTGGAATTGCTCGAAAACAGTTTTTGTTTATTGCGGACAGACCAGAGGAGAACGGCGGGTCCACGAGAAGAAGAAAGAAGCGTGGAATCTCCAAGAGGAAACACCAGGCTACCTTAATAATCCATTAAGTTTTTATGTCATCCCACGAATTAAAACACCACGACTTAAATTGATATTCGAAATTGATGGTGATCATGTCAATGGACTACTTAACGTGTTAAACGAGATGTGGTAGGTGGGATGCAGCAAAACAGAATTATTACAATGCAACGTTTAAAGCTTAGACAGCTCATGCCTATTTCGTGGTAATATGTGGCTTTTGGTATATGACGCACACTCAATACACGAGGCATTTCCTTCCACTTGCAATTGCTATCTCTCTATAAATCCCTTCATTTCATGTGCTTACCAAAATCACTGCGGCTCTCCGTATATTTCATGTGCTTACCAAAATCAGAGTATCCCATATATATATATATATATAATATATATCTTCATTCCATGTGCCTACCAACCTTTCCATGTGGTTACTTCCAAATTCCATGTGCCTACCAACCTTTCCATGTGGTTACTTCCAAAGGTTGTTCTTCGTTTCCCGTTTAATTAGAAAATCAACTGTTCAATATATCGCATCCTCATCGTCAAATATCATCATGGCCTTTGCCACCACTGGATTCACTGCCAACCACCCTCCGCGGCAATGCCTATACTCACAGCTTTCGAGAGAATGTTCAACGGCAATCTGGTTTCTGGTAAGAAGTTACTTTTCCCAAGAGTAGTCGTACTTACAGTTGCAGGACTTCCCAGGACACATACTCCTACTATATAGCGGTTAAACATTCAAATAAAGTGTGATAAAATCACACAATAGCATAGAATCGAGTAGTAGGCCCTTTAATTTGAATTGTTTGAGAAGGTGACAATAAATAGATAGAAGAACATACGGGATATTCTTTAAAAAGAACTTTAAAACGCTAAAATCATACAATAACACAGAATAGAGTTTTAGATAACCATAAATAGATAAAAGAACATATTCCGACGTCGGTGTTGAGGTACCGATCGATGACGAATTACAGCCGCAATTCTTTAAACATAAAACTTATAACCCATCCATTTTTGACAGGCACGCGATGTATTTGCACGTTCAGACATACTGCAACCACCACAGAGTAGCCATAACGATTACCACTAACTGCATTATAATGATAAACCCAATGCAGATCCTTCCTTAATAACGCAGTTACGTAATTTCATTATTTTCTCCCTAAATCTTGTTGCAGCTCTGCTATCGAGAGATTCCAAAAAAACAGGTAGAGGCAATGAGAAATATATATAGTTAACTGGCAGAGTTGTATAATTGACTAGCACATAGCCCGCCAATCTCCTCACGAATTTGACACTCTTAATTTTTAAAATGTTATATAATTGACAGTAAGTTTGCCTCCCGATCTCTTCTCGAATCTGGCTATCCATAAATTGTGAACTCAGTTACTCCGGAACGATAAAGATATGTAATTTTACCCCCGAAAGTACAATTGTTTGTGCAAAATACAAATCTTTGTGAAACAATTTGCACTAACAACCTATTTGCTTCCCCAAGTTATTATGGGTTTGTTTATTTTGAAATTGAATTTTTATAATATTAATTTAATTGATGATGGTGGTTAACGTCTACTGAGACTAAATATTGGTCTATTGGACCTAAGGAAACAAGTTATTTATTTTGATTTAAGATTTTATTTCTATGCTCAAAAAGCTTGGAGAGAAGCCTCCCAAGCTCACTATAGTTTTGACATTGTAAAAGGCTAGGAAGGTGAGTATCGTAACAAAGATTGTGAAACTGAGATCTAATGTGGTCGTACGTGGGGCACTGTAAGAACTGTAAGAGGAAGTGGTTTTCATACTCGATGTTCCTATTCTCACATATATGGCAGGTCCTTTCCATCCATGGCATTTTAGAAACTACCCAACAACCTGTTTCACTATGGAGCTCATGAGAATTCGTTCTAATCTTTGCTACACTAATTTCTTCTTTGAGCTAATTAAAATAGAGAGATACTTTTGATCTTCTAGGGTGGGGTTGATGACCTTCTTATAATAACTTAATTTTCTTTTAGCCGCTAAATCTTTCTCACACCACATTTTTTCTTTGAACTTAGAAGTAACAATATCTTTATTATTATTTATGTTTTGCAATACATCATTCTGGTTGATCTCCCAATAGTTTAACTAGGCCCTTGTGCTTTATGCCACCCCCGATTGAGCCTTAGGTGGTTTTGGCTGGAATTTAAAGCTAGCTTAGGAAGTCTATGATCATTTATGTTATTGAGTTTGTGCTTGTACAACACAAACCTAATCATAGTTAGGCTCTCAATAGCGGAAATACCTGCTTCTATAAGGAGAATAGGATAGGGTGTATTACTTTTAATTTTCAGGTTATAAGTTATAAAATGCTTCTGAGTTTGCCCAATCTTTCTCCATGATTCTCTGGAGACGCTGCAACCCCAAACCTCACAGCCGTAACAGGAGTGACTAAAGTTTCAAAGAGGAACTTCTTTTTATCCCACATTACGAGGTTTGTTGTTTTACAATTATTTTCAAAACCAAAATAAGCTTTTCACCCCATTAATCCTTTTCTCAATGTTATGGTTCCACTTGAACTTGTGATGAATATCAATTCCTAGGTACTTGTAAGAATACACTTCCTCCAAGTTATTATTGTCATACATAATTATTAAGTGATTATTTAATTTTCATTAAATATTCTAAAATATATTAAATTTTCATTAAATATTCTAAAATATTTTAAATAATGTATTGAAATTGAAAGTTAGAAAATTATTTATAAAGTAGTTATTATTTTTTATCATTTTTATTAAATTAATTAATTAAACAAAAACGATATGAATAAGTTTCATTTGATATGGTATTTTTGGTTCTTAATATTATAGCTAAAATTTATTTAAAATCAAGAATATTCATGATAAAGTGAGTGTACATTTCTGTATTTAAGAATCTCTTGACGTGTTTTGTGAAAATTGTATAAACAATAATATATAATTTAATTAAGTATACAATTTAGATAATTTTTATGATTTTTTCAATTTTAACAATGTGATTACACATGGACAACTATATATAAACCCAATATAACCAGTGTAGACCCATCTTGAGTATAGATTTAACATGAACAAAAATGAATCAAAAATTTTCACGTGCAAAATTCTTTAAAGTGAAAAATACATTGTGTTATTTTTTATTG
>APFE031492960.1:0-31499 GCA_000404065.3 Pinus taeda | reverse complement strand
GAATACCCCAATAAAATACACTTACAACTTCTAGCACCAAGTTTGTTTCTATGTACCTTTGGTATCAAAGCATAACAGGTGGAACCAAAAATCCTGAGATGTTTGACCGAAGGAACATGTGCATACCACAATTCATAAGGAGTCTTGTTTCTTATAGCACTAGATGGACATCTATTCTTTATATATGCAGCACATAGAACAACATCAGCCCAAAACATTATCTTTACATTTTTGAAAAAAAGCATGGATCGTACCATATTCAAAATTGTTCCGTTCATTCTTTCAGCTACACCATTCTGTTGGGGATTATAAGGCACAGTTGTTTGATGTTTAATCCCATGTTGGCGAAGATATTGTTCAAATTCATTTGATGTATATTCTTTTCCATTATCAGTGCGAATAGACCCATATGAGATTGTGCATCATTTTCAATCCATTTATGAAAATTCTTGAATGTTAGGAAAGCATCAGATTTGTTCTTCAATAAATAAACCCAACACATTCTGGTGTATTCATCAATAAATGTCATGATATATTTATTTCCATTTGCAGAAGGAAAAGGCATTGGACCACATAAATCTAAATGAATAAGTTCAAGCTTCCTATGTTCTCTTAAATGTGAGTCATGAAATGACTGTTTGCTATGCTTTCCTAGAATGCAAGCATCACATTGCTTAAGTTTTCTAGGAATTGTAGGCAAACCAGCCACACCATTTTTCTTTAATAAACGGAGACTGTCATAGTTTAAATGTCCAAATCTAGCATGCCATAATAAACTTGATGGAAGTGTACCTTCTTCATGATGAGTAATATATGAGAAATGTTGTTTATGAGCAGATGTTCCTTGCAGTTTGAGAAGTCTTTCTTCCTCTATTCCCCTCATGACAAATGAGTGATCAGATGATTTTCTCACCTCAAGCTTGCCATCAAACATATGAATGGAGTGACTTTGCTAGCGGATGTGGACCAAGGACAACAAGTTTCTCTTGAGCTGTGGAAGATATAAAACATGATCAAGAAGAAAGTCTGGGAGACCAGGCAGTTTAAGCCTGATTGTGCCAAGCCCTGATGGCTTGATTTTTGACTGATCTGCAAAGTAAACTACTCCATCAACATTGTCAGTGAAATCTTCAAAAAGTCTTTTTTATGAGTCATGTGACAGGTTGCTCTTGAATCAAGCAGCCAGTCATTTTTCCAGGAAGCAAGTGAAGTGTTAAACAAATCTTCATTTACTCCAATGTTACATTGTGCCTCAATATAGTGAGGGGATTCAGCTGCTTTACCTTTGTCTGTATCATTAGTTTTACCTTTTTGTTTGTTTCTTCTCTGCTCAATTTTGTCCCATGGTAGCTTGCATGTAGAGGCATCATGTGATCCATTTATTTTGCAGCGAATACAATGTAAGTCTGCCTTTTCTCCTTGAGGATGTCTGCCCCCCCTGCCTTTGAAGTATCTTCCTCTTCCTCTTCATCCACCTCTTCCTCTTGTAGAATCTTGAGCAGGATATTTTTCTTTATTAGCCACGCATACAGTCTCTTCAGAAGATTCAGGGACTGTCTTCTTTCCAAAGGCTTTTTCTCTTTCAGCAAACTTTTTCACCAGAGAGTCAAAGGTTATATCCTTGAGATTTCCATTTGCTTGCAAAGACTTAAGATAACTGGAGTATGTAGGATACAGTGCCTTGAGAAAAGCAATAAGAGATATATCTAGCTCAACTTTAGTGGATTTGATGTCATGCACTATAGATTTTATTTCAGATGCAAGAGCAAGAGGGTCATTATTTTGCAGTTCAAGAGTGAAGAATTTAATCATAAGTTGGACGACTTCAAGTGCAGAATGTGAGTCACAAAGCTCTTTCAGCTTTTGTAAAGCTTTAAAGACAGTTGAACATGTTGAAATGTGACGACTCACCTCCTTATTTACAGACGCTGCGATTAATGCATACGCTTTGCTGTTCTTGTTTTCCCAGATGGCAAGCTCTTTATCTGATGTAGGCTTTTCTGGGTCACTGTCTCCTTCTACGACACACACTCCTTTCCACAACTCATTGAAAATGAGGGTGTGTTGTACCATCTGGGACCAGTCAGGATAGTTCTCCTTGCCAGTGAGAACTATTCCTATCATAGAGATGATTGAATGCATTCTGTAAAAGGTTACTTGTGCTGATATAAAAAACTTTTGCTGATATAAAAAACTTTCGCTGATATATACTTCTGATGGGGAAAAAAATTGCTCTTAAAAAACTTCCGCTGCTTTAAAAAATGATTTTGACATGGAGAAAAAAATCATTTAAAATTCTGCTACATATATCACCATATATATATCTCCATATTCAAAATTCTGCTACATGTATCACCCAAAAAAATGTTTGAGCGCTTCGCTGTAATATATATTGTTGTCACTGTAATATATATATTGTTGTAATATATATTGTTTACACACTTTTTATCACCATATTCGAAACGATTGGAGTACACAACTCTAACAAAAATGAAACGCCGAATCCCAAGAAGAGTAACAAGCCTAAAACACTAACATGAATAACTTGCAGCTAGAGTTACGTTACCACACTAACTGTGCATCTTTTCTATGCCTAATCATCGAAATTTATACAAAAACTATGTCGGTTGATTACATATTCAGTTTAGCAGTGTTGCCATTTCGAATTTGAGGAGGACATGGCGGTGGCTCTTCGATGCTGGTTGAGGTAACGGCGATGCAGTGAATGGCGGTGGTGACCTTTGGAAACCGAACAAGCTATGGCGGTAAAGTAGTGTGTGAAATGGTGGCAGTGCGTAGATCTTTTGGGAGTAATTATTGTCAGGCCAAAACCTACAGCAGCGCGGTAAGCTGGAAACGCTTCCTTCGCACGTTCAAGACGGACGGCAAAACCATTTGCAGCTCCAAGCCCTCGAGATTCCAATACGATGCTCTGGGTTATGAGCTTCAACTCGGGTGATTACATGGAAGACACATTTTCATATTCCTTTTTCATATACATTGCATGAAAATATTTTACAGGCAGCGTTCCAAATATTTTAATACAGGCAGCTTCAAGTAAGTATCAGACAGCGTTTAAAAAAATGCCACACAGCGTTTCATATAAACAGAATGCAGCTTCAAAAGCTCTCATACCAGGAATGCAGCTTCAAAACGTACGATACCAGAGTCAGGTACGCATGTCAGGTACGCAGTCTTCAGGAAGGGAGGCATTCTCTGAGAAGCCTATCACTCAGCAGTGTAGGCAGCGTGCAGGGCCAGGGAATCAATGTCAGAGTAGCACTCAGGACTGAGCAGCTCTCAGGATAGCAGGAGTTACAACTATTTCTGGGACCTGTGCTCTGATACCATGTCAGGCCAGGGTAACTCCAGAATGAGCCAGAGAAAAACTGATGTATTATTCATTAGCTAACACATAGTTATATACATAAACATGACAGATCAGTTCATCTTCTTGATGACTGTCCAGTTCACCCATCCGTTTCGGATTAGGTGTCAACAGATTCTTTCATGAATCGGGTCATAACTATTGTAAATCAATTAGAGATTTATGGTGAAGATATAAAAGATCAAAGAGTGGTTGAGAAGGTCCTTCGATATTTGTCTACCAAATTTGATGTTGTGGTAGCAGCCATAGAAGAAGCCAAGGATTTGGCAGCATTGACAGTGGATAAGCTCATGGGATCAACTTCTATCGCATGAGACAAGGATAGACAGAGATAAGGATTCCACTTCAGAGACCACTTTCAAAAGTGAGTTTTCTATTTCACGAGACAGAGGTCAAGGCAAACGTAGAATGAGAGGTAGAGGACGAAGCAGAAGATATGGTGGTCAGAGAGATGACCGAGAAAAGCATGAACATGCAAGTGGAAGCAACTACACAAGCTTCAACAATAATGAAAGAGTTGACAAATCAAAGGTGAAATGTTATTACTGCAATAAATTTGGTCATTTTGCTCGTGATTGTAGGAAGAAAATAGTTGATAAAGGGAACTAGAGAGCTAATGTCACTACAAAGAGTACTAGGGAACCTTCTTCTAGTGTGTGGCTATTAGACAACGGTTGCAGTAATCACATGACATGCAACAAGGATTTGGTTGCAAATTTCGATCAATCTGTGAAAACAGAGGTAAAGTTGGGGACTGATAAGACTGTGGAAGTAGATGGCAAAGGAGTGGTCAACATTCTCACCAAGCAGGGGGAGTCGTAGACAATATCAGAGGTATATTATGTTCCTAGTATCAAACATAATTTTTTAAGTGTTAGTCAATTGACACAGAAAGGATACAGAGTTGTCTTTCAAGGTCAAGAAGTTGTTATATATGAAAAGCCCCCAAGCAAGCAACTGATAGCAAAGGTGCGGATGATGAGGAATAGAGTCTTTCCTCTCATTTTGAATTACAGTGGTCAGGTGAGTTCTTTTATAGTTGCATGTTCTGATAATTATTGGTTATGGCACTTTCGATTTGGACACTTGCACTTTTCAAGTTTAAGATTGTTGTAGAAGAAACAAATGGTTAGAGGATTACATCCCATCAAAGAACCTACTAGTACTTGTGAGTGTTCCATCTTGGGAAAACAACACCATGAAAGTTTTCCAAAGAGAGTTGCATAGAGAGCAAAGCAACCTCTTGAGATAGTGCATATAGACTTGTGTGGACCTATGAGGACACAGTCGATTGGTGGAAGTTACTACTTCTTCACCCTCATTGATGACTATAGCAGAAAGACTTGGGTTTACTTTCTGAAGTAGAAGTCTGAAATTTTTGCAAAGTTCAAGAATTAAAAGCCTTAGAAGAGAACCAAAGTGATCGACAGATCTAGGTATTGAGGTCAGATCGTCATGGAGAATATGAGTCAAAAGGCATTCCATGATTACTGCAAACAACATGGGATTAGAAGACAATTTACAACTAGGTACACACCACAGCAAAATGGTGTAGCAGAGAGAAAGAACAGGATAGTTATGAACATGGTAAGAAGCATATTGAAAGGCAGAAACGTGTCTAATGAGTATTGGGTAGAAGTAGTTGCATGTATTATTTATGCGATCAACAGATCTCCTACAAAGAGTGTGATTAACAGAGTACCAAAACAAGCATGGTCAGGTATGTGTTGCAACGTATCTCATCTCAGAGTATTTAGATGTGTAGCTTATGCACATATGCCTAAGGAGCAAAGAAGCAAATTGGACTATAAAAGTGAAAAATGTATATTCATTGGTTATAGTGTGCAATCAAAAGCTTACAAATTGTATAACCCTATCTTAAAGAAGACGATAATTAGCAAAGATGTTATGTTCAAGGAACAAGAGTCATGGAATGGAACTGTAGACAAAAGAGTTGATGCACAAGTGCCACTGATGGAAGAAGATGACGTAGTAGAAAAGGAGCAGCAAGAATCACAGGTGAAGACACCAAATAGAGACACACCAACAAGGACTCCAAGATTTTCATAGCAGCATGGATCCTCAAGTAGATCAACAGATCAAAATTCTCCCAGTAATCAATCAGGTGATGAATCAAGCAATGGTAAAAGAAAGATGAGAAGTTTGAAAGATATTTACGATGATTTGGATGTTAGTTCAAATTTTGCATTATTGTCATTGCAACCTTCTTCGTTTTAAGAAACAATCAAAGATGAAAATTGGGTGCAAGCCATGGATGAAAAAATTGAAGCTATTGAAAAGAATGACACATGGGATTTGGTTGATTTGCCAAAGAACAAAAATCTCATTGGTGTGAAGTGGGTGTATAAGACAAAGTTGAATGCGAAAGGTGAAATTGACAAATTTAAAGCAAGACTTGTAGCAAAAGGATTCTCGCAACAACCAAGAATAGACTTTTGAGAAACATTTGCTCTGATAGCCAAATTGGATACTGTAAGAGCAGTTCTAGCCACAGCAACTCAAAACAAGTGAAAAGTATATCAGATGGATGTGAAATCATCCTTCTAGAACGGAATTCTAGAAGAAGAAATTTATGTGCAGCAACCTCCAGGATATGAAGTTGAGAGTAATGAAGACAAAGTTTACAAGTTGAAGAAAGCGCTCTATGGACTAAAGCAAGTGCCTAGAGCTTGGTATAGTAGAATCGACAACTACATGATTAAGAATGGATTTTGCAGAAGCAACATTGAGCCTACCTTGTACACAAAGGCAAATGAGCATGGATAGATTTTGATTGTTTCCTTATATGTTGATGACATGATTTTTACAGGTGATTTTTGACATAGTTGAATTTAAAGAAGCCATGATGAAATAATTTGAGATGACAGATATTGGTCTCATGAAATATTTTCTTTGCATACAAGTTGAACAATCTGAAAAAAGGAATTTTTATTTGTCAAAATAAATATTCCAAATATTTGTTGAAAAGATTCAAGATGGAAAATTGCAAACATGTCCCTACACCAGTTGCAACAGGTAGAAAGTTAAGCAAGGATGATGAAGGATCAGATGTCAATCCAACTTTATTCAAAAGATTGGTTGGTAGCCTCATGTATCTCATAGCTACAAGACCAGATATCATGCAAGCAGTGAGTTTGATTTCTAGATTTATGGAGACTCCAAGAGACGCACATGGAGTGTAGGAAAACGAATTTTGTGATACATAGCAGGAACTAGAGATTGTGGCATAATGTATGCAACCACAGAAAAGAAAGAATTGATTGGATACACAGATAGTGATTTTGCACGCAGTTTGGATGATAGGAAGAGCATTTCTGGTTTTGTGTTCCACCTTAGTTCAAGTGTTTTCATGGGCATCTAAGAAGTAGCCCATTATGACACTTTCATTAGCAAAAGCAAAATATGTAGCAAAAACATCAGCGGCATGTCAAGCAGTGTGATTAAGAAGAGTGCTTGATGGACTCAAGCAGAAACAACAAGGATCAACAACAATATATTGTGACAACACCTCGACAATTACACTATCCAAGAATAGTTTGTCTCATCAGAAGAGCAAGCTTATTGATACTATATATCACTTTATTAGAGAACTTGTGAGCAATGGAGAAGTTCACTTGAAACCTTGTAAATCTAGTGATCAATTAGCTGATATGTTTACTAAGTCATTTGCACAATATGTGTTTGAGTTTTATAGAAGAAACTTGGGTGTTATAAGCCTAGATGAGACATAGACCAGTAGGCATGTTTGAGTTGTCATGAGTCATGTTTTCGTTTAGCAGTCGTAATTAAGGGGGAGTGTTAAAATAAGATAATTACTCCTACATTAGGAGTTAGCTAAAAATAGAGAGTTAGTTAACTAAATGATTGCATGATTGAGTGTTTGAATTTTTACTCAAATGAGTTAAGTGATAGACTACTTTGAGTGTGAGATTGCATGTAGTTGCATGTCAAGATATTTTAAGGAGTTAGCTAGTTGGAAAATGTTTTAATACCCTTCACTAGGTTCATTGTAATTATTATGTTTTGTGTGATGAATAGAAGAGTGGTAGCTCATGTTTTATGTGTGAATTGTGTTTTGTGTTCTCTTCCTTTTCAACAAGATACAAAGTGTGATAAAATGGATATTCACATAAACTTGTTGCTCTTTCAAAATAGATACTCATTAAGTTTATTATGCATACAATTAAAATTTAAATGAAATAGATCTATGAGTTAGATTGGATTTATTTGTTCAATTACTAGTTATAACCATAGTTAAAATGAATTATTTGATGATGGTATCTATGAGATGGCATATTTGTTCCTATCTAGTCCTGCAGGATGAAAATTACTTGTTATTCCCAGCATAATGGAGATAGGAAGAGGTGGTGGTTGTTATTGCTTCTATATTCCTTTCGTTACCTTTGTTCTTTATTATTCCTTTCGTTCCCGATGTGCTTTTTTGTTGTTTACTAAAAGACAGTATAGTCTACTTCATAGAAGTTTAGTCGGGTATAAATTTACTCTAAGATTCGTAGAAGCAAAGTCAGTCTATTAGAATATCTACAATAGTAGGAGTATAGTGTAAGAGAACTAATGGGATTCCATGTTAAATTCAAATTGAACTGAAGTGTAAAAGAGTTTTTAAGAGTATAAGGATTCCCTTGAGGAGCAATAGTAACCTGCTATTATCGTCATATTTTATTAATTCTTTTAAAACTGATTTTAGAACACAATATTGATAAAAATAGCTAAAATCACACAATCATAGAAGCATAATCATATATCAGGCACAAATGGTGTATGTGTAAACACTCACACACGCAGATTACATTCAGATCACTCTATTAAATAGATTTTTTGAGATCCAACTTATTCCTAATTTAGAGAGAGTGGTTGAGAAAATTTCTCAACCATCACAAACCAATTTCTCAAATATGGAATGTAAGCATTAACTCCAACATCCCCCCTTAATGATTACATTACATGAAAATAACAAAATAATCAAGTTTATCAGTAGATGCTCCATCAAGTTGCCTCATAACCCTCAGAAAGGTGTAGTTGGCAAGTTGGTTTCTCGAGTTCCCTTCCTCAACTCCCAAATCAAGGACCTCCCGAAGTCAATGACTGGACAACATCCCAATCTGTTGCATAACCTCATTAGGAAACCACTTCCATGTCTACCACTAATGAGGGATCCTTCCTAGATCCGCAACTGCCATACTATCTGGACAACCATCCATATTGAGCCTTACTACTACCTGATCTCTTCGAAAATAATTGATTGCAATCACTGAACTTCTAGTAATTCTATGGACGAGTTCCCATCCACCGAAATACATGGGCGCTGACCGCTGTACTCGGCAGTTATCTAGGTAAGCCGTCTAGATACAAAATGTATCAAGAATAGGTGTTACAAAATGAATTTTAAAAAAAAAAATTATCCTCACTTAATTTACAAATAATTTATAATAATACATAAATCAACACTGACTTTACCCTTAACAATCTAGATAAGGATGTTGTGCATAGGCCCATTATCCATATTCTTCTGGACCAAGAGCAAGTTGATCCACCACACATAACGAAACACTAACTCGCCTACTTTCTATGGACGGTATCACGCATATGTGTCGGCATAACCGCGTTTTGATATACATATAAAATTAATTATATTACCACCTCCATCTCCTCCACGAAGGAATGCAACGGCACGACATGACACGGCACTAGCAGAAGCTTTTCTTATTTTGCCCGACTGCCTTCTGGCATTATATCAGATCTGTAATATGTGTATATATAGAGATGCCCTCTACTCGGATTTTCACAACTCCTTTGAGTTTTTTCTACTGTTATTCTTCTCGATCGTGGATCTGTTGCTCATAAATTTGTAGTGCGGCCCGATCAAGTAACAAGGAACTGATCAAAATCCAGATCGACTGCACAGGCGTACAAAAAAACAAATCAATTAACATAGGAAATCAATTTTCACTTTTATTTTTCAAGGATTTAGACTCACAATACACAGGCTTCTGATCCTATGCTCTGATACCATGATAAAAATAGCTAAAATCACACAATCATAGAAGCATAATCATATATCAGGCACAAATGGTGTATGTGTAAACACTCACACACACAGATTACATTCAGATCACTCTATTAAATAGAGTTTTTGAGATCCAACTTATTCCTAATTTAGAGAGAGTGGTTGAGAGAATTTCTCAACCATCACAAACCAATTTCTCAAATATGAAATGTAACCATTAACTCCAACAAATATTGTGCGAATTAACTATCAAATCTAATTAAAAGAATCTATTCGTTACTTCATTTTATTTATTTATATAACAGACTTCTTTCTACACATTTCTAAATCACTATTAGAATTTTGAGATTTGAAATTAATAAGGATAACTTTGATGACTCTTAGAATTCGAAGGGAGTGGTCCAAACAACCAAATCGTTATGTCAACGAACGAACAAACAAACAAATCGTTATGTCAACCAACGATTTGAAATCGATGGTGATCATGTGAACCAATGACTTCGAGCGTTTAAATGAGATGTGGTCAGTGGCATGCACCTAAACGGAATTATTAAAATCCAACGGTTACAACATAGCTAATCCCATGCATGTTCCCTAGTAAAATTTGGTTTTGGGATATGACTCCAGCTGAATAGACGAGGTATTTCCTTCCACTCGCACTGTCTCTCACTATATAAATAGCTTCATTTCATATGCTTCCAAAAATCAACGCCTGTATATTTCACGTCCTTAGCAAATTCAAAGTGTCCCTATATAGCATATATACATCTCATCATTTAATGTGCTTAGCAACACTTCCATGCGGTCGTTTCTGTATTTACTTAAAAAGGTTCGTTTCGTTTTGTGTTTAATTACAAATCTTGGATAGAGAGTAATTCCAACGAGCTACCTTCCCCATTAACTACATTAGGTAGAGAGTTCAGGAGATGGTCTCGAGTCTTAGTGTCCTCGACAAGCCACAATCAACCAGAATCGAGAACCTTCATCACTATGTATAAAATCATACATTGGCAATGTGAAATACACACTGTGGGTTTTGTGTTCAGTGTTCATGCTTCATTCTCTGATAGCGTATCAGAGCAAGGTCGAGTGTTGCACGTTGAGTGCTGAGTGAGTGAGGTTTTATGTGAGGGATCAGTTTGAGAGATCGTTGTGTGAACTCTTGAGACAAATGTGTTAAGCATTCAGGGAAGTTTGTGTGTAGTGTGTTTTTTTTCTTCTGCAGTTGCCGTGAACTTGCAGTACATGTGGAAAAGTCATTTGAGAGTGTGAAGTTTCTATGTGAGCAATCAGTTGAGAGATCTGTGGCAGAGTTGAGCATTGAGTGTTTGTTACAGAGTGTCGAACGCATAAGCTTTGGTGGAGAGTTATTGGGTGTTTGTTACAATGTGTCCAACGCATAAGCTTTGGTGGAGGGCGTATTTGCCGGAGGTTTTGTGTTCTACTGTCGGTTTTGGTTTTGCAAGAAGCTTTCCTTGGTACACGTTTCTTCTGTAAGTGTAAAACCATATTCCCCACATTTTGATAAATCGGTTTGCTGCTAGAGTATTTAATCCAAAATTTCGACGTAAGAGTAAAAACGATATTCCTGATTTTTTATTTTTTTGGTTGTATAAATCGGCCGCGGAGTATATAATCTAAAATTTATGCGTGATAAATTTCGTACTTTAAAAGGAAGAAAATGAAGTTTGTTATATAGTTTGAAGTTGCAGATCCGATTTTATAAAAAAGTGGTATACTTTGTATGTTGGAGTTAGGTGATTAAAGTCGATATTTTAAAAGTGGTTTATGTCACAAACTAGACTCATTTAAGGTGAAAAGAATATTTATGAACTTTTTATGGTTCAATTGTGTTAAATAAGAATGCGGTAGGTCTGTAAATTTATGGAAGTTTTTAATTAAGTAAAAAAGTAAATTGTGGTGCTGAAATAAATTTGTGGTTATTGTTTTTAATTGGTATTTTACAGAATAGGAGGTGTAGCATGATGTTGTGGAATGGTGAAATAAGAGGTTTTTTTTTTAATACAAGAGAACACTTCTATCATAAAATGCTTAAGGAATTATATTTGTGATTAATCAATGATTAAAGTTATTGATATTTATTGGTTGGACCATTTATAAGATTAATATTATAGAAAATGTATTAAGAGAGTATCTATTAGATTCTAACATGTTAGACGGTTAAAATTATGCAAATTGGAAGTTTAAGTTGTAGAATTTGATAGAAGGCTACAACATATTGACGATTATGTCTGGAGAAGTCAAGAAAGTGTCCCCTCAAACTATAGATGTTGCAATTCAAGATTGGGAAAGACGAGAAAACAAAGTGAAGGTGCTTTTGCGGATGTCCGTTAAGGACAATATTATTCCACAAATTAGAGAGTGCAAAAAATCCAAGGAGACATGGGACGCTCAAAAATTTGTAAGATACGAATACTACAAATCAAATATTGTATTTAAAGAATAAGCTTCTTTCAATTAAGATGGAAGAAAATGAAAGCGTAAGTAATTTTATTTCTACAATTAAGAATCTAAGTATAAATTAGGTGACACTGGTGAAACAATATCTAGTACATACTTGGTTATTGTGGCATTAAATAGAATGTTTAACGAATATCACATGTTTATCACTGGTCTTTCAACTATAGAGAAGGATCCTACTTTTGATGAGTTGGTAGGTATACTTATGTAGGTAAAAGAGCAGAGAAGAAGTCTTAAACAGAAATCTCTGAGTTCAGATTTAGCATTCATGGCTAAAGGGAAGCAATCCTTCAAAGGGAAACAGTGAGAGAAAAATAAAGGCAGAAAGCCACAAATAAAATCATTTCAAGGTACACCTTTACCAAGGGAAAATTCCAAATCAAGTAGAGATGATGTGTGTTATTGCTGTGGAAAACCTGGTCATTTTCCTAAGAATTGCATGAAAAGAGGGTCTAACCATTTAAACAAAGAAGACATTCAGGAAAAATGTTGATATAGATGAAGCAATTAGTCATGACTTTAGCAATCTTACATTTTTTTGTGTCCAATACCGTTTTATTAGCATAAATTGATGATAATAATGCTTGGTTTATAGATTTTGGTGCATCAATAAACATGTCATGCAAAGGAGATTGGTTTGATACTTATCATGAGGTTAATAATGGTGGACACATCTATTTAGGAGATAATAGAACACATGGAATTAAAGGATATGATTATATAAGTGTTATGATGCCTAATGGATAAGAAAAGAAAATTCAAAATGTGGTGCATGTTCCAGGATTAAAGAAGAACTTAATTTCAGTCTCTACTATTACATATCAACATTTAAAAGTTGAATTTGTGAAATCACATTGTTTGGTAATGGATGTGTAGGACGACTACAAGGTTGTTTCAAAAGGACTGAGAGTTGGAGGATTATACAAGTTTGATGTAATGAAGAATGGGCATCAAGATTTGGCATCAACAGGCATGTCAAATATAGAGCATCAATAGGCATGTCAAATATAGAGCTTTGGCATCAAAGGTATGGACACTTAAATCATAATGACCTAATGTTACTACAAAATAAATTGATGATAGAAGGTATTCCAAATATTAAGGGAGAACACTTTGAATGTGAAGGTTGTGCACTAGGAAAACAACATCGGGAAGAATTTCCTGTGCATGAAAATAGAAGAAAGCGTGAAATACTTGAACTAGTGCATACTAATGCATGTGGTCCAATACAAACTAAGTCACTTAGTGGAGCATATTACTTTCTTATATTTATTGATGATAGCACTAGATACACCTAGGTGTAATCTATAATAAACAAAAGTGATGTGTTTGAATACTTTAAAGAATTCAAGAGTATGGTTTAAAATCAAATAGGAAAGAGCATTAAAATTTTCAGATCAGATAAAGGTGGTGAGTACACTTCAGGAGATTTTTATCAAATATTGCAAACAAAATGGAATTATGCATCAATTTATAGTACCACATATACCTCAGCAAAATGGAGTAGCCGAGAGAAAGAATAGAACATTATTTGAATGTGCTCATAGTATGTTGAAAAGTAAATGACTTTCTAATAGTTTTTGGGCTGAAGCCATTAATACATTTGGATATCTTAAAAAAATAAGCCCTACTAAGTATCTTGAGCAAAAAACACCATTTGAAGAATTTTATGGTTTTAAACCTAAAGTTAGTCATTTAAGGTATATGGATGCAAGGCCTTTGCTCATATTCCTAAAGAGGATAGGAAAAACTTATATGCTAAAGCCATCAAATCCATTTTTATTGGACATTGTACTGATAAAAATATATATAAAATGTATGACCCAAGTACTCACAAGGTATTTACAAGTAGATATGTCATGTTTCATGAGCATGTAGATAAACAAGTAAAAAAAGATGAACATAATGTATGAAAACCTCCTTATGAAACCTTTAAGGAAGAAGGATAAGTTGTGGAATCAACTCAAGCTCAAGAAAGCATGGGCATTCCAAAAGACATGTCAAGGAGTAAAACTCCACAAAGAAGTGATGAAGGCACTCCATAGAGAAGAAGAAGAAGAAGAGAAGGTACTCCACAGTGTAATGAACCTCTAGTAAGGTCAACACAACAGATTCAGAACCCTATCAGGTGTAAAAACTATGCTTCAATGTCTTAGGTAATGACTATTTTTGAGACTTTAAATTATGAACAAGGTAAAAATCATAAAGAGTGGATGGAAGCTATGAAAGAAGAATATGACTCTATAGCGAAAAATGAAACTTTGGAATTAATAAAACTACTTGAAAATAAATTTCCTATAGGATCAAAATGGTTGTACAAGACAAAATTAATGCAGATGGTAGCATAAACAAGTATAAGGCAAGATTGATTGCAGAAGGTTATTCACAAAAAGAAGGTATATATTATGAAGATACCTTTGCTCCGGTTTCAAAAATGAATACAATCAGAATAATGATAGCATTGGCAGCAAAATATGACCTCAAGCTACATCAATTAGATGTGAAGTCAAATTTTCTAAATGGTGACTTAAAAGAGGAGAATTATCTTGCTCAACCAGAAGAATTTGTAAAGAAGGGACAAGAACATCTTGTATGCAAGTTAAAAAAGTCCTTATATGGACTAAAATAGGCACTTAGATCTTGGTATGAGAATATCAATAAATTCTTCTTCTAGCAAGGATTTAACAAAAGTAAAAATGATCCTAATTTAAATGGAGATATAGTATTGATATCTATATATGTTGATAATCTAATAATAACAGGGAGTGTTGATAAATTGATTAAAGATTTAAAAAGGAAGTTATCAAAGGAATTTGAGATGAAGGATCTTGGTCAGATGCACTATTGACTTGTCTTTAAGTGTGGAAAGATGATGAAAGAGCCTTAATCACACAAATAAAATATAAAAATGAAGTGCTAAAGAGATTTCATATGAATGGATGTAAAGCAGTGAGTACTCCATTGGAACAAAATATCAATCTGAGAAGTGATGATGAAACAAACGAAATGGAACATTGTATCGACAATTAGTGGGAAGTTTGAATTATCTCACTACCACTACATTAGACATTTCTTATGCAATAAGAATACTTAGTCAATTGATGGCTAAGCCTCATGAAAGCCATTGGATAGCTGAAAAAAGGATCCTTCGATATTTAAAGGGAACTATCAATTTTGGTATTGAATATACTAATGATTGTAATGTTGAATTGACAGGTCATTCTAATTTTGACTGGGCTAGAAGTCCAGATGACAGGAAATCAACCACTGGATACGTCATCAATATAGAATGAGGAGTTGTATCATGGAGTAGTAAGAAACAGGAAATAGTTTCCTTGTCATCAACTGAAGTAGAGTATAAAGCACTAAGTCATGCCACCTGTGAAGCTATATGGCTCAGAAGAATATTTGAAGATGTTGGTGAAGGTCAACAAGAACCTACAATGATCATATGTTATAATCAAAGCACCATTAAATTGGGGAACAATCATGTATGTCATGCAAGGTCAAATCATATAGACACACAATACCATTTTGAAACAAAAAAGGTCCAATCACAAGAAATTACCCTAATATATTGTAATATAAATGAGAATGTAGCTGACATATTCACTAAGCCTCTTGGGAAGTCAAAATTTGAGTTTTGTAGAAGTAATTTATGTGTTGTAGAAAATCCAAATTATGTTGTAAGGCTAGCTGAGACTTAAACCAGTAGGCATGTCAATTAAGAGTATGTTTGTGTCTTATGTATTATTTTATAAGATATTTTGTGTGTTGGAATTAAGGGGGAGTGTTGGATAAAGAGTAATTCCAACGACCTACCTTCCTCATTAACTACGTTAGGTACGAGGTCCTCTCGATAGTTCAGTAGATGGTCTCGAGTCTTTTGGAGACTTCAGGTAGCGTCCGGATGAAGCCACCAATAGCTAGAATCCAGAAACTTCATTACCATATATAAAATCATACATTGGTAATGTGAAATCCAAGTTGTGGGTTTTTTGTTCAGTGTTCATGTTGTTTTCTCTGATAACAAAATCATCTCTTCAATATATCACATCATGATTGTAAAATATCATCATGGCATTTGCAATCACTAGATTCACTACCCACTGCCCTCCTAAGCACATACATTCATGTAATTACAATTCCAGGTCTTCCCTTGGTGAGATGCTATGACTCTAATGGATAAAGGAGGAACATGTAGTGATATTGGTACAACAGTTAAACATTTAGAGAACATGGGATACAATAAAACAATAGCATAGAGTAGAGTTGTAGTTCTTGAACTTGAATTGTATGAAAATTGAGCAATAAATAGATAAAAGAACATATAGGATATCCTTTCAAAGAACTTGAATTGTATGAAAATTGAACAATAAATAGAAAAAATAACATATGGGAGATCCTTTTAAAAGATCTTGAGAAACTTGATAATAGTCAGACATAATTTTAAAGGACCTTGAGAACACTAATAATAGTCACAATTTCAGTTCATACATACGTCACAAACACTTCCGAAATTTGAATTGTACCTATGCAACCAAAAACTGTGTGCAGACGATCAAGAGTTGTCATCTTTGTCTTCATGTGTGAAAATCACATAAAGACTGATCCTATCATCATCATTATAATACTAGTAGTTTAAGTGTTATTTTTTTTAAATTTTTTTGGTTTATTTTGTGATCTAATTTGTTTAGAGTTTGGAAAGGATTCGTTAAAATCACAAGTTTGACAAGTGAGCTCTTCACAATCCGTTTAGAATTGGTAAAGATTCATTGAAATCATAAGTTTGAGATGTGAACTCTTCACAATTGAACTTCTGCATGGGTTTTTGACAATGCTAAATCGTATATGCAATAAAAAAACCAATTTGAACAACACAAATCAAGATTTGTCCACAAAATTTTTGCCAAACTCCAGCAATAAATCATTGGACACTCCAAAAAGTTGCACATAAAGACTACTCCATTATAATATATAGAGAATTTGTACTAGCCTTTTATGAAGTTTCTGATTGGGACCTTGAGTCTAATATTTATATATTTAGTATGAGTTTAAATATATTTAATCACATACTTTAAAGAGACAACAATTATGCCTAGAAAACAATAGGAATTTCAGCAAGATCAAGAATTTTTTAAAATTTTAGTTACAGCTATACAATTTCAAGTTTCTTAGTTTCCCTAGAGGTTTTAATGGTGATAAACAAAAAGAATGATTTAACACTCTGGTAGTCAAATTTTTGGAAAAAATATCCCTAGATTCTATAGAAAAGCTTATTGTTCAAACAAAAATGTGACCTCAGAAGAGAAAGCCATAATTAATAATGAGTGAAAATATCTAAGTGGGTAGACAACTCGACTTAAAAGATTTAAGTGGCATCGAGAGATGATTAAGTGTGTATATTAAAAGTGTATGCAAATAAATGTGAGTATTAAGAAGAAAGCAAATATTTTAGTGGCCGTTCAAATATGGTTGAGTGATAGTAACTATTTTTAATTTACATTTCTCAAATATTCTTTTTGAAATAGAGAAACTTTTTCTTAATGGTAATAAATATTAATTTTCCTATAAACAAGATAATATTAATTAAGAGTTTATGTCAAAACGGATAATTCTTCTTTAATTCAGAGTTTTAAAATAACACTTTCTTTTTTTTTCTTTTTTCTTTTTTTTTTTTTTTTTTTTGTTCCGTTGTTTTCCACACCTTTTCCTCACCACTACACTGCTGGATAATCCACTTATTATACCTGCCAAAGTAGGTATATAGCGATCGATATCGCTTTGACTACGTATTAATTTCATTTGACTTTTTAAATATCAACTGCTATTCAATACTTTAAACAAAGTTTTACGCAAAAAGTGAATTTTTAAAATCATTTAAATATTTTTCGATGGTTTTTATTGGCCATTCAGCTTTGGGGTCTTATTGTCGACGTCGAACTTGCTTTTAAGCGAACTTTGGACTTTAACCAAAGTTTTTCGAGTATCATATTAATTTGGGTGGACTGATCTATTTACCCAATGTTTTTAAAAAACATTTGGTCAAACACAAATTTTATCCAAAGTTTTGTTACAGAGGCGAATTTTGGACTTTAACCAAAGTTTTTGGAGTATCATATTAATTTGGGTGGACTCATCTATTTACCCAATATTTTTAAAAAACATTTGGTCAAACAAAAATTTTATCCAAAGTTTTGTTACAGAGGTCTTATTACAGGGTTTCTTTTTCAGATGTAATTGTCCCTTCTAACATATGCTAAGTTGCTAAAAACGGGGTATTTGTTATTTTTTTTCATCTTGGGAATCTTCAATGAAAACTATACGACGATCCTAGCCTTACATTTGGAGAACCTTAAATCTAACACTTGTCACTCATTAGAGTTGGCTTGGCAACTCATTTCACAGAATAGGCTCCAAATGGCAAACATGCTCCATCTAGTACATAGGTGAAAACTTCACATAAGCTTGAGCTTTCAAGGAACGGTGAACATGGAACTGGAAAATAGGCAAACAGGAAAGACCAAAAGCATTAGATTGTACGGGTTGATTCCTGCAACAAAGCCATACATTACATTTCAAGGTGCATGGAAGGAATTCACGATAATTGAATGGCACAACAGAGCCAGCGACCTCGACCCAACGGGGCAACAGCTGCGTACATACCACAGCGCTTCTGTCACAGTGCTCGCTAACAATTTTTCTGCCAAGAATATCAGTTTCAAGGTGCAGAAATGGTTAATGGTGAAGTCTAATAATTGTCATAACAACTTAATTTGATTGTAGATTTCATATAAAAATAATGTTTAAATGGTGCTGTCAATGTCAATGCAGAACACAGCTCCAGCACCCATGCCTGGAATGGAAGAATGGCAAGTAGTTGCATTCAGAATATCTGGGCACAAGGCCTATTTCTTGGGGTGTGGATTTTATGGTGCGCAGGATACACTGTGTAACGACGAAGACCGCCATTATTTCAAGGAGGGTTACATTGAAAGATCCATAGAAATCATTTTTGGCAATGGGAGATCCATGTACAAGGTCAGAACATGATAAACTAGCACAGAGGCCCATCTAAACCATCTTCGGACCTGGTTGCGAGACAAAAGTCCACCAGGTTCACACACTCGGCTACACAGTTCTTGCTTGAAAATCATTATGTAGGAAAAATGATAAAGTACATAGAAAATCTCAATTCTTGGGAATATTACGTGGGCATTCTATTCTAACATCTATATTTAAAATATAGAAACAATTTTATTTCTATTTTCAGTTGAATCGAACTGAATTATAAATGATGTATTTTAATTCTAAATGTGTTTCTATATTTACTCACAAGGAATATCTCATGTAATATTTGTAAAGTTGGTAAATGTTTAATTTTGCATTTTTTTTATATCTAAATTTTTCTGAAGCCAGGTGAATTGTTAATAATAAGGTGAAGTCATGACCTATAATAAACATGTTTCGGTGCAAAACAGTTTATAGAAATATTCTTACAAAACAAGAGTATATATTTTCCATAAAATTATTTATTATAGTAATAAGATTACAAACATTTTGTAACATTATGGGTATATCTTTGTAAAGTTATGGGTATAATATGTTTGGAGATTTTCGGATTTTGGTGAGTGTTTTTTCAGATATATATTGTTTTATTTTTTTTTTATTTTTTTTATCGTCTAGTATAGAATCATTGCATTTAATTGATCGACTGGATTATACAGGTCTGTATAGTCAACCCACTTTAGAAGGCCTCTAGAAGAAAGAGCTCTTAAACTTTGGAAAACCATTTCAGCCAGCAACAAAGAAGATTGTAGCAAGAAGGAAAGGAGAAGAGCTAGGTAGGCAGTGAGTGAATGAAAATGAAGCGACCCTTTGTGAAAACTGCACCCATCTGTTGATACATCCTTTGTGACAATTGTATATCATTAGGTCAATTTATTTAACCACAAATTAGCATTCAATCCATAAATAGTGTAGTGAATTTTATTTTTCCCGATAAATAGTGAACCACATCTACGATGGCATGGCTAGATTTCCAGCTACCATATCCTTAACCTTGAGCAACCATCTATAGTAATTTCTTCAATGAAGTTAGCGCAATGTTGTGTAACAAAGTCATTAGTCTGTAGCCGAACAAGCTCGTCAATCCAATGTCTAGTATCCTCGCCTAGAAAAATCAATTTAGTGCATAATAGCCAAGTTAAAGAAATTAAGGAAATAAAAATGCTATATTTTCTCTTTTGAATGTTTATATATATATATATAATATATATAATATATATATAAGGTTTCAATATCAATGCCAATAAATCTATATTAATATCAATTTCATATAGAGAGAATGTGTGTATACATATAATGTTGACTTTAATAAAATATTTCATTCTAAAAAGAGGAAGAAGTAGTTGAAAGTAAAAATATTCAATTCCATTCCTAAAAATGATAAAAAAGAGAAATGTAATTTATTCAATTTTTTAATAGAAAATTAATATATTGTATTTAAAATATTTTAAAAAGGGATTTCAAGATAAATCATTAATAAGAAGTTTGAAGATACCAAATTAATATGTATTTAAAAATATATTAATAACATAAAATCATTCTATCTCACTCTTGATGCTAAGTAAAATATTTCAATTATGTGTATGTTATATATAGTTAAAAAAAAGCACACACCTATATATTATATAAAGAAATCTAAAAAAATATTAATTTTGTGTGGTTAAGAGTGTTTAAATAATTTTGTTATTTTGGTTCTTTTAGATATATTTTTGCGATCAATTTCATTTAAAATCTAACCAAAATTTGTTGGAATAGCAAGTTTAAGCTCTATGGATTACACAATCCCCATATCCCCAAAAAAAATTGATTTTTAAAATACTAAATTTATTTATGTATTAAAAAATGCAAGGTAAAAAATGAAAAATTCCACATGGTGATGGCAAAAATTAATGAGAGGAAAAAAATAATATAAATCTATATTAATCTTAAATCCATGCCACACTAAGAACCCAAAAGTATCCAATATATACTAGATAATAATGTATTTAGGTAATATATTGGTGCTAGAAAAGTAATTTAGGTACTATAAATTATATTTAACCAAATGTACGATGTAAATATAATTTAAAATTTATTACATCAGAATATCATAACTTACCAAAGTATAAATGAATTATGTAGTTAGGTAATATATTCGAGAGGGAAAAGTAACACTGAATAAGATCAAAAGAAAAACGAATAGCGCTGCCAAGCCAGACACTTTTCCCGTTGGAAAGTTAAAGGGCAAGTGATCCAATATATAGAATCGGCCCCTCGATCTGGTTCATAATATGAATTTTCAACTCGTCTAATTATGCCATGGTGAACATGCCTATGCCTAGCGCCACACCCATAATTAATCTGGTTGTTTCTTTTAGAAATACAAAAGCCTTCCCATGCATGGATTACATTTTGCAACAAGATGCATCTAATGAATTATTGTTTTCTATCTATTACACAATGTGAATGATTATTGTTTTCTGTCTATTACACAATGTGGTTGATATAGTTCGAGAGAAAACAAATTGTCAGAGAAAATATTGTTCCGATTGTATTTAAATTTTGCATGCCATATATGTTTGTTAAAAAGGGAAATGGTACAGATTAAATATTGTTCCAATCGTTGTTGTATTTTACACGATATATAAATTTGTTCAGCTTTAACCGAAAAAAAAAGGTTAACTAAAAATATAAATAGTTGGATTTAACAGAATATATAGATTTGTTAAGCTTTAACTGATAATGAAGACCTTTATTAATGTCTTGTGCGAACAGGTGGGCAGACAGGCACACGTAGTGGTTGTGTGTTTTGCATGTTGCTGGATGTCTGGGTGTCTCGCAATGGCGGGCTGAATGCTTGTCCCTAGCTGTTATAGAGCGTCAGTTCATAGAGAGAGCCCTGTTGTGGAAACAATTTCGCCTCTCGACTAGGTAGATACAATTAAGCTTCTCGTTGGATTTATTGACTGCACTAATGAATTTCCAGTCTAAGAAGTAGCCGAGCCGAAGACTAGCAATGTATGGTCAAACTGGAAACTAGTACTTGGTTAGTCATGTGTCCTATACTTCTTTTGAACTTGGTCAATTGACTTGGCCTATTATTTCAATCCAAGTTAATATACAAGCTTTTTTCGGCAAGTATGCCATGTGCAACGCGAACTTGTTTTGGTGTTGTGGTTATCCATCATTGTTTATATTATTTGGTTTATCGAAAATATGTTTATTTTTGTTGTGTTTTTTAACTTCGTGGCAGCTGCAATTATGGTCCAGAGAGTCTATTTGGTGACTCGGGGACGACGATTTCTCACTGTACAAAACACATTTACGCCACGCCAGCTATAAACGTTCCCGATGTTAACAGATAAGTTGAATGATGGAGACGAATCTAACCAGATTGGTTATTGCAGTGTCAGGCAATGACAATGACCGGAACTAGAACATGCATGAAACAACTCTCTAATTTTATGCATACACTAACTCCTGCTCGTTTTAATCCATTGGAGACTCGTGAGGATGCAAAGGAGGAGATGGGATTTTTGGGCAGTTCACACGATTCAAAGTTCAGGTTTAACCATGCTAGCATTCTGTCTAATATTGGGAGATTTATATGAAAGCACACGGAACAGGAGCTTAGCATAACAATAACTAAACAAAACATGGGCAACTCGTTGGCTATGCTCTGTGCTTACGATATCGCACACATCGAGCTAAACCATCCCGATTATGAATCTATCTCCAAAATCCCAATAGCGGTATATTCATTTGCAGGACCCCGCGTGGGAAGCTGCACCTTCAAAGATTGGTGTGATGAGTTCGGCTTCAGAATTTTGAGAGCCGCGAAAGTTTACGACCCCATGACAATTATACCATTATACCCGGTGGATGACAAAAATTGGAGTAGGGGATTTGTTCTGCTTACTCTTCTTACTATTACAAATCACTTAAATACAATTACAATGTAAACATCATTCATAAATCACTGAGTCAAATTCCACTTAACTAGACTTAACTGAAACTGATTTCACACTTGGAGAAACGATTTTGACACCTAACATTTGGTTGGAATTAGATTGTCTAACACTCCCCCTTAATTACAATTAAAAAAAACTTGGAGAAACGATTTTGACACCTAACATCTGGTTGGAATTAGATTGTCTAACACTCCCCTTTAATTACAATTACAAAAAAAAAAAAAAAAAATCTTTATGTGGTTGGAATTAGATTCTTCAACACTCCCCTTAATTACAATTACATTAAAAAAATCAAGTAAGATACCTGCTAGTCTATGTCTCAGCTAGGTTTACAATTTAAAAAATGACTTTGACTACATTTTCTTTTCTTCTTCTCTTCTTCCAGATTGTGTAGTTTCTAAATTGTTTCAACTTTTTCTCTTTGTTGTATCCTTCAAACTTCAGTTTCCTTATTTATTGGTGTAGGTCTTCCATTCTTCTAGGCTTTCTAAGCATACCATGGACTTGTTCAAAAAACGAGTTGTATGTGGGCTACTGCCACATATTATTTTACGTAGTGCTCTTTTCATCATCAATCTCTTGCAACATAAGATTATAATAAAATAATAATTCTTCAAGACTCCAAAACCTGAAAATTTCATTGATTTGCTCGTCATTAATATTGTCTTCAACATTCATTTATGCATTTTCTATGCATATCTCATCTAGACATGGTGTTGCAAGCAATGCTTCAAGAAAATTGAACCGCTCTTCAAAATCATTCTCTATACTTGCACACTCAAAATCAACATTAGAATTAAAAATATTTGGAGAACCACATGGGTATGTTCCTTTCGCTCTGCAATGAGAGCTTTTCCTTGTTGCGCTTCTTTCTTAGTTGTTGCTTCTACATCTGTCTCTATTTTCTCTTTTTGAGCTTCCTTCTTTGCTTTTGCCTCTATCTCTATGTCTGTCTTTTTGACTACTGTACTAACCTGTGCTGCTGCAAACAAGTTGTCTTCAACTATCTCACCAGATAACATCATGTCAATATGATGTTTCTGTTGTATCACCTGCAACCATTCATCATTACCCAACAATTCTTCATCAAAAGTTACATCAGTAATATTGATTGATGTATTCACCTTAGCATTGACTACTACAATGGCAATTTCATTGTCTTCAACAAGCTCTATCGCTAGATTCGAAACTTTCATCTGCAAGCTCTATTGTTGGAATTACCAAATCATCATCAGTAAGCTCTGTTGCTTGAATCTCCAACTTTTTGTTCACCTGTGGTTGTACACAGTTGGGTTCGTGACCATCTACATGCTCCTCTCTTGTTGCTTCTGTGACCTTCACAGGCATCATCCACCTGTGACTAAGCAAAGTGGGTTTCAACAATCCATTCATCTAGATGCAGATTTGCTCCTATAGATCCACCTTCATCTTCAATTTCAATACTCCCCCTTGGACCAAAACATCTCTCAAGAGTATCCAACGTTGGCTTCTGAAATCAAAAGTAGAATGCTGAAATCAGAAGTAGAATGCTATCATCGATTCTTTTATGCATTTCAATGCAAAGGCATCCTTTTGCCTCTTCAATTCCGCATCTAAAAAAATATCAAACATCTTATATAGTCGCTTTAACTTTCTTAATCGGTTGGCTTTTCGAATTTCTTAAACAATTTTCAACCCAAAAATAAATATAACTCTTTTTTAAACTCTCCTTTAAAAAATACTTATTTTACACCATATAATGCCCTTTTAAAAAAATACATTATATATCCTTTTCCAAATCACGTGGAGCCTATATAAAAGATTACATGGAAAAAAACCTCTTTTAAATAATTTCGTAAGCCTTTTTAAAATGTCACATGAGAATTTATTTTTATTTTTAAATCACAAGGCTTTTCAAATATTTCAAATCATACGAAGGACAAATTACATGATCCCTCTTTAAACCTTTTTAAAAAAAATGACTTTTCACCTTATGCCTTCGATTTCTTTTCCCGTTGAATGAACGATGGACGAGCATTATTGTCCTTGGTGTTCGAGACAAAGCTTCGGCTCCAGGCACGTCGCTTGTCGGTTGGAATGCCGTCAACGCTCTTCTGGACAGACGTCGGTCTTTCATTCGAGCTGACGGAAGGAACTGGTATTGCGGTCTATTACGAACTTCTTCAAACTTCTTGACTTTTCAATGAAATCATTGCTTCACTACTAGACTTTTCAATGAAATCGTTGCCCCAATCTGCTGCGGTCTTTTACGAAGGCACTAGACGAATCTTGCTCCCTTAACGCTCTGTTGGATGAGAAAAGGCCGCGTGCTAACTCTTCTGTTGACCTTGACGGCAAGCGTTAGTGCTCTAACGCACTGTCCATTACAACTAACCCGCGCCAATTTAAAATCGATGCGAGGAACCCTCGATTAACGCGCTCTCTTTTGACTGGTCATCGTTAGTGGAATTATTAACGCACTGGTTTTAACGCATGGAAAGTGTTAATCTCCCAAAACAAATTCTTCAATATGTTTTGCCTTTGCCTTGCTTTAGCTGGTTTTTTGGTTTTCTTCGTGCTTGTTCACAGGCTTTTCGCCTTGGCCTTGTTGTAGCTGGTTTCTTGGTTTTCTTGCTGCTTTTCGTAGGCTTCTTCAAACTTATGCTACTCTCTCAGGAGGCTTGCGATTAACGCTCTTGTTAAGCTCCATTAAATTTTTACCAACTGCTGCCTACAGTTATGGCAGTGAACTGCAGTCTTTCCTTAATTTCTGGAAACCAACTGCAGTAATTTCCTTAAATTAAGGAAATCAATTGCAGTTAATTAATCTTCTTGTTGGGAGCTTCTAAAGTGGTTCATTGCTCCATCTAGAGTTCTTTACCTTGATCTGTGGAACACCGGACACATAGCCATTAGAAGCTTGATGGAAGCTTGGCTATAAATTCGTCTGTTTGGTCCCCAAGCTAGCGTCTCAATCCCCTTCAGTTGTTTACACCATCTCGCTGAGAGAGCAGAGCTCCGAAGTGCCTTCAGACTTTTTGTATTCTTTTCTTTTGCTTGGATTGAAGCTGGAGTGTTGTTTCAGTAAAGAAAGCAAGTGGACTGTGGTTTGCAGCAAGAGTGTTATCAATGGTTGGAGGTAATTTAAATCTTAATTTCTGGGCATTAAAATTTCATTCCAGTTTAGTGATTCTTTAAGTTTTTCCGCATATAGAATCACTGTTATAAAGTTAACATTGGTATCAGAGTGAGGTTTATCTCTGCCTTGGAACGCCTTTTGCCAATTTTTACTTTTCCAAATAATCTAAGAAATTTGAGTTATCAACGGATTTTACATTCATAGTTTATTTTGGCTTTGAATGGATGAGTTACCATTAATAAATCTGGAAGCTTCCATTACCAGTGCACTTGGATTTTTATTCAGAAAATAGAACAAGGATCTATGCTAATAGATTTGATTACTAGTTCACTTAGATTTTAATTTTATTCAGAAATTGAAAAATTTTCAAAACACCCATGTCCACTGCCACAGTACTTAATTGTCATTGGCTTGATTTACACGGCAATAATTATTGTGTGCAAACAGCAGAATCAGAAGTCGTCGTAAGGAAACGGGGGCATTCCGAGAAAAGGAAATGCTAAATCTAAATTAACATTGGTAATTTTTAACCTACACGAATGCGAAATTGCAATTTTCGCTGTAATTCACTCTGTTGCAATTTTGTTGTAATTTTCTTTCGGAATGCCATCTACTCCTTTTTTTTCGCTGAGTTGTCAATGTATTCCTTCATTTGGGCTAGAATTTTGAGTTTATGGTTCTTTCTCTGCACTAACAAGTAATTCATTCACCCGAGGTATTGCCGATTTAATCATATTGTATTTTTTCTGCTGCAATTTATTTTCTTTCAGGATTTAGGGCCATTTCGCATACGAAAACACAAAAGGCTATTTTTTAGGATTGATCTACTTCGCTGGTTTTGTTAAATATATTCATTATGTTAAAACATTTGAATTAGAAACTACTACGTTTGATGATATCTTAAACAAGATCGTTGTCTACCTCAAAGGGATTTAGTATGTTTAAATTTGAACATTTTCCAGAATTCATTTTACTTTATTTCAGTGCTTTTTTTTCCCAAACGAATTTTATATTTGGAAAATTTAAACGATAGCTTGCCACGTCTATGGATGGCATTCCTTGTTAACCCGTTGGCATAGTTTATTGTGTCTCATCAAGGGGAATTCATACTAAACACTTACTATCACGAAACTAGTAAAATGCCCAATAACATTAGTGACAACGGTTTCAGTTAATGACATTTTATTTGAATCTAACAAATAAAAAAAAAAAATCACATAGATATTTATTCTTTTTAACTTTTTTAATTATTTTATCAAATAGACATTATCATCATATAGCATTTTTGCATGAAGATATTCTTGTCACATAAATGGTTTATTTCTCATTCGGGCATTCAGTTTTTGGTTCTATGTTTATTCCGCATGAAGTTCAGATTTAGCATTGTTGAAATTTAATTTAAATTTTATTTATCTTGTGAGCAAAATAGCTTGTTTGCTGGTCTATTTTTTATTTTTTTATTTTTTTAATTTTTTATAAACTTAAGGATGGAGCCTGAAGTCAAGCCAGCTAGCCTTCGAACTGCATTTGCTATGCAAGTGCAAAGTAGATCAATATTGCTTCAGTCAATCTCCAAGTTTTGTTTATAAATTGAACAATCGATTTGCAGTCATTTACGGTAATGCTAACTGCTTTAACTTTAATTTTGATTTTGTGAAGAATTATTACTGTTGTTTACCGTAATGCTGAGAGTTATATGGAGTTTATTTAGAATGTCATTTTGACTTACTCCTTTCACTAAACATTATTTTTACTCTGGATAAGTTTTGTTTATGCAATTTATGTAAAAAATAAAATAAAATAATGTCTAGTGATCCATATAATTTTAATTAATTAGAGAATAGCCACAACATCTTTAATTAAATAAAATTATATATTTTGATTGGTTAGATCACATAAAGGTTATTTAGACATTAAATTGTAATTAATTAGACTAAATATAATAAATTTTATCCCACGTGAAATTTTATTATATTTATGTAATTAATTAGGATAAAATTTCATAACCTACCCACAGGAGTTATGAATTAATAGTTTTATCATAAAGTTCAAAACAATGAATAATTGAACCTACTTGAATTAAAAATTTAGTCCACATGCAACTTTTATGTCATTAGATTCAATTTTGAGCATGATTTACATTGGTAAAACATGAAATTTTATTAAGCCTCAATTTTAACATAAGTATGTGATTTTTAATTTTGATGCAGTAGTACAACCTGCAAATTTCTCTGAAATTCGTTGTGACATTCCCGAACTTAAGGGAGATAACTATAAGGTTTGGAATGAGAGGATTCTCCTTCATTTGGGGTGGATGGACATAGATTATGCTATTAGGAAAGATGAACCACTAGCACTGCAGCGGACATCACGCTTTATGAACGATGGGAGCGATCCAATCATCTAAGCATGATGTTCATTAAGACTAAAATTTCAGCTGGTATTCGTGGTTCCGTTGATTAGCATTAAAAGGTCTGAGACTTGTTGAAAGCCATTGACGATCAATTCGTCACTTCAGACAAGGCACTAACAAGCACCCTAATCATGAATTTCTCATCCCTAAGGCTCACCAGTGTGAAAGGTGTGCGCGAGCACATCATGCAGATGAGGGACACTGTGGCTCAATTGAAGAAACTCGAGGTTGATATATCAGAGTCCTTCCTAGTGCACTACATCCTGAACACCCTTTCGCACCAATATGGACCTTTCAAAATCTCATAGAACACACATAAGGATAAATGGTCAATTAATGAACTCATGACCATGTGTGTTCAAGAGGAAGATAGACTGGTGATGGAACTGGGAGAGAGTGCATTGCCGACAACGTGTGGAAAGGGAAAATCTCAAGCCAATCAGAAAGGGAAAGGTAAAGTACCTCCCGAAGCCGGTATCAAGAAGGATTCAAAGTGTTTCTTCTATAAAAAGAAGGGACACATGAAGAAGGAATGCGTCAAACTTCAGAAATGGCTTGCGGACAAAGGTAATTTGATCTCATTTGTTTGTTATGAATCTAATATGGTCAATGTTAATATTAACACATGGTGGATTGATTCTGGATCAACAATTCACATTTCAAATTTCTTGCAGGGTTTGCAAAACCTAAGGAAACCAGTGGGAAGTGAGCAAAGCATCTTATCAGGAAACAAGATGGGCTCACATGTGGAAGCTATAGGAACATGTTACTTAACTTTAAGTAGAGGCTTTGTTTTAGAATTAGAAAAGACCTTTTATGTTCCAAGTTTTTCTAGAAACTTGGTTTCAGTTTCAAGGCTTGTACCTTTTGGATATTCCTTAAACTTTTCAGAAAAATCTTTCAGTCTATTTTATAAATCTGATTATGTTGGAAATGGTATTTTGTCTAATGGTCTTTACTGCATTAATTTACAAAACAATGTCACTTATGATTGAATGCATGTTCACATTGGCACTAAAAGGTGTGTTATTAAAAAAGATTCCTCTAAATTATGGCACCGAAGACTAGGTCATATCTCCATAGAAAGAATTAAAACGTTGGTAAATGAAGGGGTACTTTATACTCTGGATTTTACTGATTTTGAGACTTGTGTGGACTGCATAAAGGGAAAGCAAACCAACAAGTCAAGGAAAGGTGCCAATAGGATTTCAGACATATTAGAAATCATACATACTGATATATGTAGTCCATACATGGATTCACATGGTCAGAGATACTTCATCTCCTTTATAGATGATTACTCACGATATATGTATCTCTACATGCTTCATAAAAAGAGCGAAGCATTAGATGCATTTAAGATCTTTAAAGCTCAAGTAGAGAAACAATGCGACAAGCAAATTAAGATTGTGAGATCAGATAAAGGTGGAGAATATTATGGTAGATACACAGAAGATGGACAAGCACCTGGGCCATTTGCTAAATTTTTTCAAGAGCATGGGATTGTTGCCCAATACACCATGCCTGGTTCACCCGACTAGAATGGTGTAGCAGAAAGAAGAAATCAAACATTATTGGACATGGTGCGGAGTATGCTTAGCAGCTCCAATCTTCCTAAATCCTTGTAGACTGAAGCACTTAAGATGGCAGTGTATATATTAAATCGAGTTCCAACCAAGGCGGTTCCTAAAAAGCCATTTGAATTATGGAAAGGTTGGAAAACAATGTAAACTTTGAAACAAGAACTGATACTGTTACCCGTTTCGTAGAGATAGCAAAAAAATGACCCGATTTTCAAAAGTGGTGATGCAGAATACACATGTTTTTTTTACATGGTTTTTGGAACTTTAAATTTTTTTCATGTTATGGGATGAAATCAAGTTTTAGAATGGTAATAATTTTCATGCTGATTTTAAAAAATGAGTATTCTGCATCACACCTGTTTTTTAAAAGACCTATTTTTTGACTTTTAATTTTCTAGTGTGTGAAATCTGAAAAATTATTTTCTAAATTTGATAGTTTTTTAAGTCGTCATCTTGTTCATATTTTCTTGTTCTCTATCTTAAATTTTTTTTTTGGGGGGGGTTTTTTTGTTTTGCGTTTTTAAATTTGAAAGTCGATAGTTTGAATTTTAGATAATCTACATATTTATACATCCTTAATTAATTTTTTAATCCACAAGAAATAATTGTTTCTAAAAAACAACATTTTTTAACAATGGACATAAAAATAACCATTTTTAACATAAATAAACAATAAAAACTAACGTTTTATATTTTTTGCTAGAATTAACATGTCAAAATCACAATTTTTATACAAAAATATTAACTAAAAATGGTCAAATACTAGTTTTTTTTATGAATTTCATGTCAAAAAAATAATAATAACACCTTTTTTTTCAAAAAATTATAATTAACTTAAAAATCAATATGAAAATCACAAATTACAAATATTGAACACATAACAACTTTAATTCATCGATTATTCTTTTCATGAAATGTCAGAGTCAAACCATTGCAAAGCTTGATTTCCAGGTATAACTTAAATTTAATCAACAATTTCACGTAATCCAAACTCTTCGTCCTCTAGAGTTTCATCATTGTCATCTTCCACAATATTTTCTGCTTCCTTTTGCGCAATTTCCTCTTCTAATGGGTCTTTGATGTCTGCAAATCTCCCAATATATGTCTTTCCAAGCATTCCATGTAATGGTGGTTGGGGTTCCTTTGCCTTTTTTGGCACACATGATTCATTAAAGTCCCCTTTCCTCAACCCAATTTCTTGCATTTCATCTGGAAGAAATTGAAGAGCATTAATTATTTGTTGAATGAAATTGCACTGTAATGGATCTTTCTCAATTGCAATGCAATTTCTTCCTTTTTGAAGGCAACATGCTAGTGTTGTACCTAATTATCAAGCACAAAAAAATAATGAAGTAAATTAGTACAATGACGTATTAATTAAAAAAAAAAACATATTGAAATTCAATTCCATGTGGCAAAACCTACCTGAGCCAGAAAATAAATCTAGAA
>APFE031492959.1:16078-33081 GCA_000404065.3 Pinus taeda | reverse complement strand
ATTTTGCACCCCCCTCGGGCGAAACTATTAACCGCCTCCCCCCCCCCCTTCGAAAAGCAGTTTCTTCGCCTCCCGAAACCACTTCCCCTCATTTGCTTACCATGTCCCCACTTCATCACTTCGACCACTCCTATCCCTCCATGTATCCTCCGCCCATTACTCGCACTCCAATGGACACTGTCATGTCATATCCCTCATCCACGTCATTCATCAGTCTCATGATCAGTTGAAACTATGCTTTTTCCTATATGCCACATTGACTTCAAACATGGTTTCCAAACCAATGAGGACGAATTTTCAGAAACTGGAAGATTTTTTTCTTCCAACATCCTCATGTACAAAAACCTCTCTCAGTTTTCTAACATCTATTATGGTTTGGGATATACAGATGAAGCTTTGCAGACATATTTTCCCAAATTTTCTTGTTTAGTCATACTTTTGCAGAACATATTGTGGCCAATCAGAGATGACTCTTGAGAAACTGGAGGAGGTCTGTGTTTTCAAGATGCCAAAGTACAATAACCTAATTTATATTTTACACATATATTATAGAAGGAGAGATACATGTACATCTTTACAACCTATGTTTCGGACTGTGCAAAGCCCTCTTTTAGTCACCTTTTTGCAAAGAATATTGGGAACCGTTGGAGCTGAATTTTAGCAAAGAGGTGTATCTCAAAAACATATTTATCTACAATAATATCTCTCACCTTTTGTAGAGCTATCTCGGATTGATATATACAAAGGGATGATTGGACACTATTTTGCAGAAGTTCGGGAGGAAAATGCTCAAAGACAGTTAGCCTCCTCATCAACTAAGAGTTGCAATCAAATTCAAATTTCTCTTCTTTGTCAACAAAAATCCATAATGACAGTGCGAAGTAGATATATTAGTTTTGAATTTCCTACATTTCATTTCTATTTGTGTAAATGAGTTTAGGATATTTATAAAAATATCTTGAGATTTTTATCAAGATATTTTAGTTTAGAATTTGTAGAAATACTTTATCATTTGAACTAAGAAAGGGTTGGGGTTTGTATGAAGAAATATATTGTCCAATGTAAAGATGCTCATTGAGCTCAAATGGAATGAGCAATAATAAAAAGACTCTTAACATGATACGTTTGTTACGATATACTTGTGATGTTTTTCTTAGTGTAATTGTGTTTCCATTGTTATTCTCGCTATGTTTTTCATCTGAAATTTAATTGTAAAACAGGAGATGTGATCAATAAGATATGTTTTTGAACACCTTATTTGGACTTTGTTTACAATCTATATATTTTATTTTGAACTTTGATTGAGAAAATCTTAAATGCTTCTCAATCCCTATTGAAGCACACCTTTTCTCCATTCCATAATTCAATTTAAAGATCCAGTAAACGTAGCTAGCTTTCCCTGTGATTACTCCTTTGAACTTTTGGTGCATCATCCAACTTTATTTGACTCCATTGTCAAATGGATTCCTCTTGATCTTCCAACCAAACCATTTTCAAAATCAAACTCTGAGCCCAATAACTAGCCTGAAAATCCCAGTAAACAAAGCTAAATCTGAGAGAAAGATCCCTCTCTGAGATTAGGAGGGATAGATCCTAAACTCGAAAGTGGTTTTGATGTTCCCTTCGTGGTTTTTTCTTTAGCCTTGAAATTACAGAACGCTAACATAGTGGCGACCATACCGGGGAATGACATTTTATCTTCCTCAGAAAAGTGAATCAAGTTCCAGATCTGATTGCTGATGGTGAACAGTGATCAGACATAAGAAGGTTGAATTATTCACCTGGCGACTCCGTTTTTCAAGAATCTGGAGCTCAAAGTTTGCATGGCGATTCCCTTATCAAAGAATCCAGAATTGTAAAGCACGTATGGTGACTCTATTCCATTTTCTATTGTTTTCAAAATGAGTTCAAGAATACAGCGCATGTATGCTCCTATGGACAAATCAAGAATTCCAAGTTTTCCAAATCCCATGCCCAACAGTGATTGGTTAACTTATCTTCCATTATTTATAGATAAAAAAGGAGATGATGCTGTTGTACATTTATTGAGGTTTCATATGCACATCCGTAAGCTTAAAATCAAATTTCATGAAGATTGCCTTATGAAAATATTTATGGCAACTTTGGAGGAAAATGTTAGATCTTGGTATGAAAATATGTCTGTTGCTAGTGTATGTTCATTAAAGCATTTTCATACAGTTTTTTGTGAGAAATATAGAGGGAATTATCCATATTTGTTGCTGATTCAAAATTGTTGTGATTATTTTGAAAGTTTTATTCAATATCTAGAAAAAACTATGATGATGATGAGTTCACAAACGATGAAATACTAGAGGCTTTAGATGGAAATCCTTTTCAACATTATTAAAAAAAGGTAGAAGTGTTGTTTGAATTGTCTTCCGCTCAGGAAGAAACAGAGGATGTATGCTGTCTATAATATGATCATGAAGATTCCCCACAGGAAATAATTATTACGGCACCACAACAAAATGGTTAGCCAGAGGTAAAGGAAGAAATTCAATATTCTGAACCTGATCAAGAAGAGGACAATAGTGAAAATCAACAGGATATTTCAGATACCATGGATGAACACATTAACATTGTGGTTGTCTCAAGTGCAGAAGATCAAATTAAAGAGCAAATTCCTTGTAATAATAAGCTAAAGGTAATTGAGCATATTGTTGAACATTCATTTGTTGATTTACAATAGACTTGTGATCCAAAAGAAGAACCAGTAGAGCTTAATCCCCTTGATCCACAAGGATAGTTTAAATAAGTAGTGTTTTCTTCAATGATTAAAGACCAATCAGATTTACATAATGAAGATCTTATGTTGCATTTTTTCCATGATCCTTTCGTCAATTTATTGCATTCATTGGTGAAGGTAGAATTTTCCAGATTTATTAATGTAGCTATTGGATCCAATGGAAAAGTTGAGTTGCCATTTTCTGAATTTATTTTTCCACCTAAAGAAGTAGAATGAAAACTTCAATTAAGTATCCATTTTCTTGAATGGTTGCACTGGATGTTTTTTATCACTTGATATGGTAGTCATTTGTCAGATTAAAGTAGGTAGCATAGTGCAAATAAGCTCAATACTTTGAGCATTTTTGTTTTTCAATGCATTCTTTCCAGTTTTAGTTTTAGATTGCATTACGACTTTCAGTTCAGTGTATATTTTAGATTTTAGTGTGCATAATGGTTTTGGTTTCAGTTTGAGAGTTTTTCAATGGTAGAGATTTTATGGCAGATCAGGTTGTAGGTTTTGGGATCAGCCCAATGGATTATGTTACTAGTCTACGGTGTTCTTGACACTTCACTAGGAAGTGCCATCCCTAGCTAGAGCCACTGTTAGGGTCCTATAATTTTTATAGGATTGCTTGATTATAGCTGATCATTATTATATTTCAGATGTTGGAAATAACATTCTATGTTGTAAATTATTTTCAAAAAAGGTCAAAACCTTGAGAAAAAATAAATATGTTATATGCCATTCTATCCAAAGTTTTAGTGACATGGTAAAAAGGCGAAAAGGTGCAATGGGATAAAGTGATTTTATATATTTTATTCATGACCTTTACCCTAAGTTCGAAGGCAAACAAATGAAAGCACATATGGACGATATTATTTTGTTGTATATGGTTAATCGTCATTGTTGTTAGAGTTTCGGGATTCCCCACTAATCTTGATCAACGACCTATAATGTAATTCATCCCCCCCCCACCATCCGAGCATTACCATCGTGGGTGAGTCTGAAATGGGTGGTATTCAAAATGGAACCTACAGCTACGTGTCAACATTACATCATTTCACACCCCTTTCAGGTGAAACCGTTAACCACCTTTCCCCCCTCTTAAAAGCATTTTCTCCGCCTCCCGAAACCACTTCCCCTCATTTGCTTACCATGTCCCCACTTCATCACCTCCACCAATACTATCCCACCATTTATCTTATGCCCATTACTCCCACTCCAATAGACACTGCAATGTCATCTCCCTCATCCACATCATTCATCTGTCTCATGATCAGTTGAAACTATGCTTTTTCCTATACGCCACATTGAATTAAAACATGATTTCCAAACCAATGAGGACGAATTTTCATAAACGGATAGAGGTATTTTTTGCCAACATCCTCATGTACAAAAACCTCTCTCATTTTTCTAAAACCTATTAGGGTTTTCGATATACAAATGAATCTTTGCAGACATATTTTTCCAAATTTTCTTTTTTAGCCATACTTTTACAGAACATATTGTGGCCAATCAGAGATGATTCTTGCAAAATGGGAGGAAAAATGCGATTTTAAGATTCCAATTTACAATAACCTACTTCATATTTTACACATCTATTACAGAATGAGAGATCCATGTACATCTTTACAGCCTATTTTTCAGACTGTGCAAGGTCCTGTTTTAGTCACCTTTTTAAAGAGAATATTGGAAACAGCTAGAGCTGAATTTTAGGAATCTGAGAGAGGTTTATCTCAAAAATATATTTATCTATAATAGCCTCTATCACATTTTACAGAGATATCTCGTATTGAGAGATACAAAGGGATTACTGGACCCTATTTTGCATAATTTCGGGAGGAAAATGCTGAAAGACAGCTAGCCACCTCATCAACTAAGAGTTGCAATCAAATTTGAATTTCTCTTCTTTGTAAATAGAAATCCATAATGATAGTGCCAAATATATACATTAGTTTTTAATGTCCTACATTTCATTTCTATTTGTGTAAAAGAGTTTAGGATATTTGTAAAAAGATCTTGATATTTTATCAAGATATTTTAGTTTAGAATTTGTATAAATACTTCATCATTTGAAGTAAGAAAGGGTTGGCGTTTGTATGAAGAAATATATTTTCCAATGTAAATATGCTCATTGAGCTCAAATGGTCTGATCATTAATACAAAGACTCTTTACAAGATACTTGTGTTGCGATATACTCGTGATGTTTTTCTTAGTGTAATAGTGTAATTGTGTTTCCATTGTTATTCTCTCTATGTTTATCATCTGAAATCTAATTGTAAACAGGAGATGTGAAAAATAATATGTTTTTGAACACTTTATTTGGACTGTGTTTACAATCTGTATGTTTTATTCTAAACTCTGATTGAGAATTTCTTAAATCCTTCTCAATCCATGCTTAAGAACACCTTTTCTCCATTTCATAATTCAATTTAAAGATCGAGTAAACGCAACTAGCTTGACCTATGATTACTCCTTTGAACTTTAAATCCAGCTTTATTTGACTCCATTGCCCAATGGATTCCTCTTGATCTTCCAACCAAACCATTTTCAAAATCAAACTCTGAGCCCAATAACTAGCCTGGAAATCCTAGTAAACAAAGCTAAATCTCATAGAGAGATCCCTCTTTGTGTTTAGGAGGGCTAGATCCTAAACTCAAAAGTGGTTTTGATGTTTCCTCTGTCAGTTTTTTTTTAGCCTTGAAATTACGGAAGACTAACACCATACACCCTCATATTTACCAATATAATAAAGTTTCAAGGTTACTTTTATTTTTCCTATCATTTGAGGGTAATCATCTGTGGATCAGAAGAAATGTTTCTTTTATTGTGCTTTCCTTTAGAGACATTTATTTCTTATTTTTGTGTATCCAAATGACTTTTTAACATCATTGTTTTATTTCAAAATAAATATTTGTAGCATACTCTAGCTAAGCCCTGTAGTTGACAAGGGAGCATGCCACATAACCATTTTGTACTTTTCTCATCCATGACAAAGTGGATGTATTGCGATGATGTTAAATGGGGTCAATATTGTAGAAAAATTAATGTAGCATGTGTTTCAACCTTCTAGTTTTAGAGCACTTCATATAATTATTTAATAAATTACTCTTGATTCTAATGATTTTTAGTATCTTATGTTGGTAAAGCATATCTTAGCCTTAAGGTACTATGCTAGAGAAGAACTTCAGCAAGTTAAAGTTAGATGTTAGTTTAGACTAGGAGTCTTGTTTGAGATGATCCCAACAGATAGGAGTTGGATAATGGATCTAACTAACTACCTATAATGATGTATACAGATATTTTGTCTATTGAACCCTTAGATTTACATCTCATAGGTAGATATAACCAGATTGGTTTTTATTATGTTGTCAGGCTATCGTATTTTCCTCAATATATCTCTATCTATCTATCTATCTATATCTCTCTATATATATGTGTGTGTGTGTGTATGTGTTTCTTCATTTAAGATATAAATTATGGCTGAGAATATATCTTGCTTCATAAACAGTTCTCAAAAATGTGAATATGGCAGCCCTATCATAGTCATTCTAATATATATCACTGTTTTGAAACCAATTTTGTCTCGTAAAAAATTAGCTTCTAGATATGTTCATAATAGTTCCACAAAGAAATATTCTTATAGATATTCACATTTAAATAGTCCCATCATTATACAAAAGGTGTATGAAGATATTGCATGACATGCCCTTCCACTTTGTTCTGAATGATTGAAGCTCCTTCTTCCAAGTGTAATCCAGCTCTATTGAAAGTCCACCAATTTCCATGTTCCTCTCTCTGTACACATGTTGAAAGATAATGTGTTCAATACTCTTCCCGAGCAAGTTGAATCTCCTCAAATATAGGCCGAAATTTATAATTATCTAATGAATTTGTTCCATTCATCCAATTCACCACAATTTGTGAATCATCAAAGATCTGTTATTTTTGGGCACATTTTTTTAGCTTCCATAATCAACAACAATCTTGAGGCAATTTGCTCAACTACGTTATTGGTATGTTTGCCAAAGTTGGCCTTCGAAGCTATTACATGTTGATCAATTATATAAATCATACCTCTAGCATCACATAATGGTGGATCTTCTTGACAAGCCCCATGGAAGTAGGATTATGTCTAGGTGGCTAATACAAGATCATGGCTAAAGCAGTGGCTCTGCAAATACACTCAATTTCATAGAAATTAGTTCCACAAGAGCATACATGATTTGTACAGTGTCCAATTATTTGAGAAATGTAATCTAGACTTGAGAAGCATTACAATTGGTTCGAGATAGTGGCTAACACCATAGTTTATGCATATTGGAGCTTCATCACAGACATGTTGGTTTGCTTGGCCTTTGGAATGAGTTGTGTGACCATGGTGAACACATTACTTTATAATGCATCAACATTTCTCTTTAATAATAACTTATTATCCCCTCAAATTTTGATGAATCAATCAATTTTTCAGAGGTGTCTCTTTACCCCATATTTGTATGTTTGACAATGGATGTCTTGGATCACATATTACATGTTACTAGAATGCAGGGGAAAGTGAAGAACATCTTACATCCAGATGGGTTGGAGATGGTTAACAATCGTTTTGTTGATGAATCCTTATTTCTATGAGTGTTAAGCAAAGCTTGGTTAATGGTTCTCATGCTTGTTTGGAAATCTTTAGTTCTACATTAGATGTTGTGGTTATTGACCACAAGACACATTCTTGGTTGTTAGAGTTAGAATCTTAGACTACTAGATTCCCACAACTTAGACTTATGTTTTACCCATGACAATTGTGAGGTATCTAATAATTTCATTTTTGGTGTACCGTGTCTTCGACAATTTCATAGTAAGAATTGAATTATGCTAAAACTAAGCTAGACAAAAATAGTTGGGGTTGGAGTTGCTTAGAGCATTGAATGGTTGCATTGAAATCAACAGGGACTACTACTACGCAGTTTCCCTTGTTATTGAAGACATATTTCTAAAGATATCACAATTATTTTTCACAAAGATTTATAGGTCACGGTTCACTTTTCAATAACCCATTAACTAAGTTTTACATTTATGATTACAATCGTGATTTTTACTATTTAACTAATTTCTTATTCTATGGTTATCATCTTTTGGTCCACCGAAGTTACTGACCAACGTTTTGTTAAACAATTAAATATTTTGATTTTATCCAGCTATATTTTATAAATAAAAATATAATTTAAACTATTAAACATTATAATTTATTAAAAAGTGTTAACAAATTTGAATAAAAAAATTAAAATTATATCAATAAACGAAAATTACAATTATGTTTACTAATCATGATCATCAATTTTTAAACAAATGTGGTTGTCATTCAAATTCATTGGACTTTTAAATAAATGTGGTTGTCATTCAAATTAAAAATTATATTACGGGAAAAATTATATAAAAGTTATAACTTACATTGGTCAATGTTAACTAAATTAATAGTGGTTAATAAGCAAAAGAAATCCAACAGTCTTATTTTTGGACGAACTAATAAATTTATATGTGAAGTAGATGAATCAGTTGTTTGATTAGGCTTGTAGACTTTGCATATATTTTGGTGGGTAATAAACACTAATAAGTCTACATTTTACTCCTACATAAGTTCTGAGGAAAACGTCAATAATTGTAAGACAAATATATTTATTTACATATTATTCCTATCCATTTTTTATTCAAAGAATAACTTAAATTATGGTGGAAAGTAACTAATGGTATATATGTTATTTACTTCCTTCAAAACTTAAAAATAAAACATTACTATATGTTATCACTCCGTAATTTCACTAGGCTAAGGAGAGAAACCCATAGGTAACCAGAAAACCACTTTTAAAGTTGTGATCTAACCCTTATAGCTTCAGAGCGGGATCTCTCTGCTTGATTTAGATTTCTATTTTTTAGATCTTAGGCTAGTTATTTAAGTTCGAGATGGGTTTCTCAAAAGTTTGGTTAGAAGATGCTGGAAAAGTCCATTGGGCATGGAGTCATAAAATTTTGAGTAATCAATTATAAAAATAACAGAGAAACTGTAACAACGCAGGTTAGGAAAACTCCTCGATATTATAGAGTGCTTGTGGTGTGAATAGGATGAATATGATTTAAGTTCAATTAAATATAGAGCATACTGAGATGAATTCTATATTTAATATCAGAAAGAAACATTGCTATTGTTAACAAGCCAGAGCAGAGTACAGTTAAGAAAATTCAGCCCTTAATCTTCTTGCAACAATAAGGAGGGAAAAACATATGGAAACTGAGAAAAAGAAAAAAGTTTGCATGAGAGAACACTTCACCATTTGCTTGACAAAATAATCCTGGAACAAAATTTCTTTGTATCTCTGCAAATTGATCACTTTGAGTACAATCCATGACTTACATCAATATACAACTCTTTTATTCATGCATAAACCAACATATTCCAACACTTTCCAACCCTTAATAAGTCTTATTACAAAATATTTATAGACTCTCTATTTAAATAACTTAGGATTCCCAAGAAATGAATTGATTGCAAAATAATTATCTAACAATTTCTGGAAAAAAATATGAACAATAAACTAAAGATAAAAACAATCACTAGAAAACTGTAGGAAATCTGGAACTTTTGGAAAATATTTAGTCTTTAAAAGTGGAAATTGTTTTATTAATGTTGATCCTCTACCTTTAAATATGGAGTGGCTGCAGTGGTTTTCACACTAGTTTTTTGACTATCCATTCTCAACTACCATCCCTCATTTCCTGCAATTCAATAGCTGCTGACTCATACATTTGTTGACACTTCTTCATGGTCTTATTGGTGAATTTTCCACCTTGCTTTGACCTTATTGTTTCACCAATACTCATTTCCCCTTGTGCTTTATCCTTTGCCCTTTATTATGTTATATAACCAGGGCAATGAATTTTAGCTTAATGCTATCAAAACCCCTTTATAATGTGATTTAACATGAATTTCCGCTTTTGTCCTGACTTCTTTTTTTTAGCCCCTTCCTACATTTCTTTGCCATAAGACCGAGCATTGTGACCATCGTCTTATCCTGGAGGTTCTAGGCATTTTTTATTCGCTACCGGGGGTTGTTTCCCTTTGTTAAATTCTTTATTTCCTTAGTTCTTTAACTCTTAACGACCATGTGTTAGGCTTGATATCAGAAATTTTAAATCATAGCTTTTCAATAAGAGCTTTTCAAATGGAAAGTGTTACAAAGAACTAATATGCTTTGGATCTCCGATAATCGATTGTTGATTATGATTTTATCATTGCCATGTGGAACCTCGTGAGTGGTGACATGTGTCACCCTGATTTTCCCTCTTAGGACCCCTCAAAGCGCCAAAAATGCCTACCACGTGTCTGTCGTACTGCCACATCATGCTGACATTAGATGCCACGTGGCTTTATCAGAACCAATCATATTGTGCTGTGTGTCCTATTGGAGGAGAGAGAAAAGGGTCCATCCTACTTTGGTTTTGTGATGAATTCCTTTGTTAATCTATTTAGGCATTCCCCGGTAGTATAACACTTTCTATGGTTTTTCCTGACATTTTAACACTATCAACCCCTTTGTATATTGCAATCTTCCATATCACAACATTCGAAAGTGGTCACTCCTCTGATTCATTGATTGTTGATTACTAATATGCCATGGTTTGCCAATATGCGATCACTGATTGCTATGGACCTCTAATGTGCCATATGCCATGTAACTTTGACATGCGATCTGTGATCATCGATTGCCCCAAACCTCTGATCACCGATATCATATGTCTTCTTTGATATGCCTCTTACATATCCTTTCAAAATGAAAACATCATAAATTATCTGATGTCACACCAATCTGACACGTGGCAAAAGAAAAATACCCAAAACATAGAAATTTTTCATGTTTTTCCTTTGTTTTCTAGTTTTGAGAAGCAAAACTTCAACTTGCTCTATCTTTTGATCTGGAAGTCGATTTGAAAAACCATATGTATAGTTGGAAAGTTGCTTCTATTCACTTTCCAATCAGAGCATCTGAAACATGATCTGAACCAGACCTTATATGCAAAAAAACCTCCCAAATTTTTAGACTTGTCTTGACCACAGGACTTCAAGAACTAAATGGCTCCTTTGACAAGTAAACGTTTAGTCTATGCCACCTTAGTGATACATAGGTTAAATTGACCATCAAATTATCAAAATGAATAACAGGAAAGAGACACTTAAATCCTAAATTATATGACCCTAACACTATATAAATATATAAAAATAATGCATAAATATTACAACCATTTTTATGTTATAATCTAATCAAATGTTCGAAAAGTAATTTTTTAATAATATTGAAAAATAAATATTTATATTTCAAAATTAAACATTATAAGTATTGGTCAATGCTAAACTAATACTAATAGTAATACTGATTAACATTAAAATTAATTGCTAAGGTTTTGATTTGGCAAGGATTAATAATGACATATCACATGTTATATGAACGTTTCCAAATATTTGTATAAAAGTGAATGAATTTAGAAATGTTAATGAGATATTATGGTTTCAAAAATGTTTATAAGATTTTTGTTCTAGTTCAGTTATTAGAATGTAGAGGTCAAAGTTAATTTCTCTCGAAGTGGTATAAGAACTGTGTTACCTCTTTATTGTCTGATTTTATATTTTAAAAGTCAAAAAGTTAACATGCTAGAGAGTTGTGAAGTGGAATGGAATACATATTAATTTTTGACATGAAGTGTGTCTATATATAATATAATATATATATATATATAATATATATATATATATAGATATATAAGATATATATATATATATATATCAAAATGATTTGGGAGGAGAGGCACAAGGAGAATATTTTCAGATGTAGGTTATCAATAAATATCACTATCTGGTATCTAATGTTCATCGATGATGTTATGATGATGGGGAAAACATCCATATTGGAATGGAGGGTTTTTTGTGAGATTATATCCTATTTTGGCAGTGCCTTAGGATTAATCATGAGTAGGCATAAGATGGCCTTGATTTTGCCAGATCATGAGGAGGTGCCGATGTAGGAGATAATTGCCTCCTTCAAATTTTAGTCAATTCCCATAGAGGGTGGTTTCAGATACCTTGGGTTTTTTGTTAAATCAAAAAACTATGAGAATAGATATTAGAATTGGTTGATTGTGAAATTCAATAAGAATTTGAAATCTTAGTCTCACAAATGGATACCATTGGGGGATAGACTTTTCTTAAGATGATCGGTTCTTCAAAGAATTTTGATATATCAGATGCACCTATTCATAATTCCGAAGGAGTCTTCCAATAGAATAAATTCCATTATAGCCAATTTTCTATGTGTAGGGATAGACATATCTAGGTTGATCCACCTTGTGCACCTATAGGCAGGTTAATAGTGGTATATCGAGGCTAAAATATTAGGAAAGTTTCATATTGGTGTTGATTTTAAAAAAATTGTGGAGGGCCATCTACGGTGATGGTATTTGGCATCAAACTATTGTGGACAAATATATAAAGAATTGTACTTTGGAGACCTGGATCATTGGAGGGGATCCAGATAGGAAGGTAGCCTCTCTTTCTTGGAGGAGCTTATTGAAAACTGAGAACTATTTCTTTTTGGAATGATGACTTATGTGTTTTAGTTGACGTCAACATGGATGTCAACTTGTTATGGTGGAATTTTCAATATTTGTCACATTATGACATTGTTGGTATTCATGAAAACGTGATGTTCCTAACTAGATCATGGACAAGTGCCTAACCAGTTCTTGGATAAATAATGTTTCTCAATGATTTTACAGGAAATGCATGTCATGATGATTTCATATGAGTTGCAAAAGCTTGCACAAGGTCTAGATCAATTGTAAAATGATTGACAAGGATTTAAGCTGCTTGAAGGAGAAGAAAACTAAGGAGGCATAGGTGGATGATTAGAGAAGGTTTATTGATGGTTGTAAAATGTTATTCAAGCCTTATCAAATATTGGTAGAACTTATAGGTTTCTAAGAAGGAATCCTTGAAGATTGGAGAAAGTTTGAGTGAAAATTGACTAAGTTTTGACTGATTTTAGGGCATGCAGATTGAGTAATGTAGGTTATCTTTGCTGAAGGAGCATTAATACCTAGGGTGGAAAAATCATAAGTTATAATGCACTTCTCAAATGGAAGAAGTTCGTTATTTCCTATGAGCACAAAAAAGAAAAAAAATTAGGGCTAAACCATAGTTTTCGCCCAAGGTAATCTTCCGAAGGGTCCATATGATATTGTCAAAGTTTCCTAACAACAAATCCATGGGATTTTATCTTATTATTAGCAAAGGATAGAGGCTATAAAAGGAGAAGAAATTTGAGCAGTTTGTGTTTGCATTGTTTGAGTTTTCTTTGACTTGTCTCATACATGTGTGCACTAGAGCACAAGGAGGAGGTCTAGCACTGAGAGATATGAGTGTAAAGAAATTCATCTCACTCTCATTTGTTTGATGTAGGTGTGATAGATGGAAAAAATAACAAATCTGTAATGTGTTATTGTCTAGCGTTTGATTCAAAAAGGAATGAATGAGATATGGTTCTAACAATGTCCATTTGTCTCTAAATTATTTCAAATTACTTGGTTCGATATGCCCTATATGTAACTTATTCATTGAATGCAGAAATTAGTCTTCATTGTAGTACATTATACAAAGACTGAGTAGTGTATATTGTATACTTATGAGATCATTTTGCAGTGGTTATTAGAAGGGTTTTGCAAAGACAAAGAGGTCTTTTAGATCACTTATGAATAATAATTAATATTTTGATTGAGTTATTTAAGAGGGATTTGATTATATGAAACAACATCTCACTTGTTTCAATTACATAAAAGGGTTTAAGTTAGTACGATTACGTATTTATGCAAGGATAAGTATGTGGTTGTAAGTGTGGAAAAGATTTAGTAAGAGACACTTGTATGTTGCTTGTGCTCAAGGTTGTGATCTATGTGGCTTCTACTTGTCTAGTGTACAGAGCTTAGTGTTAGGAGAGGCATTTGTATTTTTGATAAGTGTTTGCGGAGATAGAGAAATTGTCTTGGTCTAATAAATGTAGAGGTTTAATGTCTTTTTTTATTTTTTTTAGAGGTTGTATGCTACTAGTGAACAATTTAGATTGTTTTCAAATTTTTTATGCAGTGAACAGATCAAATATATATTGTTTTATGTAGTGAACTAGTCATAGTTATAATTCTTTCAAATCTCATAAGTTAGAGGTGATAAACTAATGGTGATCGTTATAGAGACAAATCCTAAGTTTGCATAAGTTGTATGAAGAATTGGAGATAAAAGATAAGCCATGCATTGCTTATGATATGTTGTTGTTGTCTTGCTTATGAATTTCATTTTTACCTATTTTGAAGCTTGCTAATGTGTCTTTTTCAGATCTGAATGAATCATATATGTGCCACAGTAATGATGTATGCACATATTAGCATAGACCTATGTGACAGATATTTGTGACAAGTGTTGTATGCAGAACATTGTTATTAACATGGCTGTTTTGCAAGGGATACCTTAACGAGTTGATTGAGTTTGAGATCAATATGCATTCAGTAAATGACGACGTTGTGAGTTATTTATGCATGTATGACAATTGAGAGAGGATTTCTTGTTGGTTCATGGGCATGGTATGGCAGAGACTTGTATGGTTGCTAATGCAATGAACTTATGATGATGTGATGTGCCTAGTCATTGTTGCTAATTTGTTAGTATGCAAATACAATGATGTTACATATTGAATGGTATATCTTGTTGTATATTCAGAAAGAGTTTTGGTTTTAATGGATTGATGTATTGATGAGTAAATGAGATGATTTGAGGAAATTTTTTGAGTTATGGTTACACTAAGTTAGTGACGGGTTAATGAGGGATAAGTATGTTGATGATTAATTTGAGTATAGTGTAAGGTTTGGCACTTGATGAGTAAGGTATTTGACTTGGTTGATGAGCAAAGAATCTGACTTGGTATTTGGATTGGTATTGATAGTAATGATGAGTAAAGAGTTTAGAATTGATTAGAGTTGGTATTTGGCTTTGTTAATCAGTGACTTATTTCATAGTGGTGATTGGTATCTTGGTAGTCAATGATTCAGATTGAGCATATTGTTGGGCATGGTTCCAAATTGAAAATTGGATGAAACATGTCATGCAGGTTTTGGTTTATGATTGAGTTAGGTGGATTCAGTGTGAAATATTTTGAAACGTGGTCCATAGATGTACTGACAGGTTGAAGCCTTCAGTAAAGGATTAGAAGATTCCTTCCAACAAGAGTCGATAAATTTAATCAAGAAGTAGTAGCTTCCTTCTAGTCAGAGCTAGAGAATTTGTGGAGGTTGTAGCCTCTTGCAAGTAGGAGGTTGTGTACTGGTAAGAGTTTATGCTAATACAAGATGTAAAAATATTTTTTTCATAGAAGGAAAGAAGAGAGAGACAATGACAACAATGGTTTTCTCATAAATTGGGTTTCCACCTAGAAATTTTATGTCCCTATGTGTTGATGTGTCGATGATCTATTGCATTGTATGATTTACATGTTCTTATGTTTAGTGCTACTCATAGTTTACTGAATTTGTTTAGATCTATAACACATTGGGTTGATAATAAAATAATGGCTCAGATGAAAATAAAAATAAAAAGTATAAATTAAATAAAATTTCATTGGTAGATTGGCGTGGACACTATCAAAGGTATGCTTGGTGTGAACACTTTTTAATTTACTCTAATTCACCAACTTCATAATAGAGGCCTATTTTACTTAAAATATATTTATGTTGATAGAGAAACAAATGTTGTGATAAATCCTTCGAGGGAGACAAGGGAGATTGGTTTATCGGTCCTATTAGCTAAAGAGTGGGCTGAATATACTCTTCAATTGATTCTACTAAGGATAATTTAGTCTTTGAAGGAGGACCAACTATCTTGGATTGCTAAAATGGTTAAAGGCTAGGTGTGGGTTAGTGATGTGTACTCATACATCACACATGGTGATTTGGTGGTTCCAGGAACCATATGGTTCCAAAAGACATGGATCTGGGATATCCCATAGAAGTTAAAATGTTTGTTTTATGGCTGGTAGTCCACAACAAGATTCTTAAATGGGAAAAACTCCACAAAAGAGACTTTCAGGGACTTCGTAGATGCGATTTGTGTCGAAAGGACTTAGAAAGTGTGACTCATCTTTTTCTTAGGCACCCATTTGTGGATGTGGTATGGATGGGGGTTGTCCATGTGCTTAATCTCAAGGCATCATGGGACATGTCCTCTATTGAGGCCTAGCTTTCAAAATGGCTTCAGGAATATATGGTTTTCAAAGCCCTGTCGTTCTATGTTATTTGAGGTTTTTGGAAAGTGATAAGCACAACAAATCTTAGCTCACTCTGTGTGAGATATGAGGGGCGCTTATATTAATATTGTGGCTTTCTTTAAAGAGAGAGGCCCTATTAAGGATAAAATATAAAAGAGAAGATTCTGTCAAAAGGATATTTGGGCCAGCTTTCTTGTTGGTTTCTTCGATGGGGCCTCACCTTTCGAGTTATGTGGAAGTAGGATGGTAATGATTACGATGCCTAGAGATTACTATTCATTCATTTGTTTCAGTGGAAAAGGATCCAACATGAGAATGGCGATCCTTGCTTTGTGGGGTGTCCTCTTCTGTTCCCGGTGGCTAGACATGTCAAAGATATTTGTCTATGGTAGCTCCAAGTGGTAGTTGAGTGGGGAAAATATATATGAGTTAGAGATTTCAACACTAGAGAATTGGATGGACATGTCTAAGTCACTGATAAAGTCATTTGATAGATTATGTATTTCACACATTTTCAGGGGAAACAATCATTTGGATGACCAACTATCAAAACACTGGTGCAATGTGATGCCGGGTAGGATTTGTGACTTTGATTTTGAAAATGGTGAGTTCCATAAGGTGGGTTATGTCAAGATCTGATGTACAATCTATAGGATTATGAGTCACATCTTATTTGATGCTCATTTTGTCTTGGTTACTCACACTTAATATTTTTTTATTGTGTGTTTGTTAGTATTTTTTTCTTTTCATTATGATGGAATGCCTAGAAATACTAGGTAGAGAAGGATCATAGAAATAGAAGTAGAAGGGAATGTTCTTGTTGTGTTTTGCTTGAAGAGAACACAAAATCCCTATGTAAGATGTAAACCTTTTTCATTTTCTAATGAAAACAAAGTTGTATTTTTCTTTG
>APFE031492953.1:0-63266 GCA_000404065.3 Pinus taeda | reverse complement strand
AACATTTTCCCTTTTAGATTCAATTAAAAGATGTTGTAAAATTAAATTAAAATAAAATATTTTTACTATGAAATAAGTTATGGTTTTTTGGCATGTGGTATTGATAAGCCATGGTATTGTAACAAAGCAGATTTACAAGTTAATATCCATGGTAAAGTGAGGGTGAATATCCATGGTTAACATTATTGTCATATTGCTATAAAATATTTGATTGTGAAATCATTAATGTTTTTTGGGCATGTGGTATTGCTATAAAATATTTTGATTGTGAAATAATTTATGTTTTTTTGGGCATGTGGTATTGATAATCCATGGTATTGACCCATGGTATTGTAACAAAGGATATTTTTTACAAGTTAATAATATCTACCATAATGTGGGGGTGAATATCCATGGTTAAGAATCTTGTCATTTTGTTGTAAAATATTTTAGTTGTGAAATAAGTTATGGTTTTTGGACTTGTAGTATTGATAAGCCATGGTATTGGCCCATGGTTTTGGTTGTAAAATATTAAACCTATATTTTGGATCAATCATGTCAAAGAAAATAAAATAATGGAAAACTTTGAAAAAGCACACACTATATTTAATCTATTATAATTAATCAATTTGCTTGCTCTCATCCCTTGGATCCTTAGGTAAGATGGATCTATGTCGATTCTCTCTCTCTCTCTCTCTCTATATATATATATATAAAGAACCAACATAGATCATATTAGCTTCATTTGATTAAAACCTTAATTTAATTTGTATGGGAATATTTTTAGTAGTTGTGAGGATAGACAGTTTAGATATATGTCAAATTGTAACATTTTCCCTTTTAGATTCAATTAAAAAAATGTTGTAAAATTAAATTAAAATAAAATATTTTTACTATGAAATAAGTTATGTTTTTTTGACATGTGGCATTGATAAGCCACATTATTGGCCCATGGTATTGTAACAAAGCGGATTTACAAGTTAATATCCATGGTAAAGTGAGGGTGGATATCCATCAAGTTAATATCCATGGTAAAGTGAGGGTGAATATCCATTGTTAACAATATTGTCATATTGTTATAAAATATTTGATTGTGAAATAATTTATGTTTTTTGGGCGTCTGGTATTGATAATCCATGGTACTGACCCATAACAAAGGCTATTTTTTACAAGTTAATAATAGCTATCGTAATGTGGGGATGAATATCCACAGTTAAGAATCTTGTCATATTGTTGTAAAATATTTTGGTTGTGAAATAAGTTATGTTTTTGGACTTGTAGTATTGATAAAGCCATGGTATTGTAACAAAGCCTATTCAAAAGCTAATAAAAAAATCAAAATATAATAAATTAAATTTTATTATTTTTATTAAATAAATTTTTATTATTAATTGAAGGTCATATTTAAATGTTTATACTCATCCCAATATCATTTTTAAATTTCTTCTTCTTCTTTTTAATTTTGCTTGTTACGAAAAAAACAAATTCTTATAAAAATAAAATCATTAACCAAATTGCAATTTATATATTTTATATTTATATTATAAATATTTATTTATTTTTTTATTATAAATATTTCTTTCTTTTTCATTTCTTTTATTTTTTTTAAATATTCATAGATTACAATATCACAACATCACATTATAGGACTATATTTTTCTCTACCTTGTCTATATCTGCGTGGAAATTCCAGAAGAAGGAAGACCATCAACGTGATCTATGGATTTCATGGGATTCAAAGCCCAGAAGAAGTTTGCATGGAAACACCTTAGGAGGGAATCAACGATTAGATGGAGCAAGGACAAGGAACGATTAGATAGAGCAAGGGCAAGGTCACTGAGCATGGATATTTTGGTAATTTGCACATGGGTATGAATTTGGGCCCTTTTTACTAAAGAGGATTTTTGTTTGTATGGGTAAATAATTTCGAGGGTTTATATGATCAAAGCATAAATTCTATCTAGATTTAAGGGTTTAATGATTATGATAAGGGAAAGGTCATTGGGGGTGGATATTTTGGTAATTTGTACATGGGTATGAATTTGGACTTTGTTCTTCCTTTTTATTAAAGATGAATTTTGTTCTTATGGGTAAATAATTTTGAGGGTTTATATGATCAAAGCATAAATTTTATTTAGAGTTGAGGGTTTAATGATTATGTTATTTTGGTAATTTGTACACGGGTATGAATTTGGACTCTGTCTTCCTTTTTACTAAAGAGGATTTTTGTTCTTATGGGTAAATAATTTTGAGTGTTTATATGATCAAATCATAAATTTTATCTAGAGTTGAGAGTTTAATGATTATGATAATGCAGATCTTGATTGCAGCCAATAGTTCATCAAAAGACAATCCACAAGTAAGCATTTTGCATGTCCTTATTGTACAAAGGGTTTAATGATTATGATAGAAAATGCACAAGTAAGCATTTTTCATGTCCTTATTATACAAAGGGTTTAATGATTATGATAATGCAGATCTTGATTGCGGTAGACAATGGACAAGTAAGCATTTTGCATGTCCTTATTGTGCATATCAGTTCGCTCCTCCCTAACTTTTCTAGGGTCAGAATATATGAAATCTTATTTTTTCTTTTCACCTTTTTTTTTTGTGGTTGATTGTTTGTGTAATGGACTCTACCATGCCCAAATTAAAAGGGCTCAAGTGATGCAAGAAAATTTTCTGGTAGGATGCAAATTCTAGACCTTCCTCAAACTTTGTTACATGAAATTAAAATTTCTTGTAATCATGAACATAAAATCTTTTCTATTTCATCCTTAGATTCTGATCTCAATGCTAGTACAATTTTAAACAATGTTACTATATTTTAAGTAGAATATACTTAGATCTATTAAACCTTACAACTCTCCAAAGCTTAGGTTAATTTCAGCTAAAAAGAAGGAACCTAAACGACTTTTGCAATTTAGATTCAATTCTTACAAACAATGATTAAAAGTGAAAGAAATCAATGGTATGATAACTTTTACCCACCCATCAATTTCGAAGACCTTTAGTATTATTGTAAACCTAAACAGAGAGAGTAGAAGAAGAAGAGGAGCTTGGACGAGGTGGACCCTGACCTGCTTGATAATTTTCAAAAGTTGGGCATGCCCTTGACTAGAAGAAGAGATTGACCAACGTTGTTGTAGATGTTGTTTTCGACAGTGTTTTCATTGCTACCATGCATAAGTAGACTCTATAGGTAGTTGAGGTTATCTTTTGTTTGTTATAAGAGGTAATTCAAGAGTATCTTTATCTAGTTAGGAATAGCTTGGTAGGGTTGTTGCTCCTATTGATAACTATTATGCTGCATTATATTCTTATTTTTTTAGTGATAGCTCCTTCTATTAAATCTCCAATCATAGTTTGTCACCCCATGGAAATATCCACTTATTTCAGGATGAATGAGATGGAGACCAAGCATTTTGAAAGGACTCTTATTTTTGTAGATGAGAGGAGTTCTGTGAGGTGAGAGGAGTTATGTGACATATATTGAAGGATGAGCTATACCATTTATGACACCAATTATCTCCATGACATAGTAGTGGATCTCTATTACACCGACGGAGCAATTATAAAGTATTCCACTTTAAAGAATTGGTATGCCATGGATGAGGAATGCAGATGTGGGATTTATATTTTTATTACGAAAAGAGGTTTTTACGATGGAGACAAATCAAGGATTTCATGGACCTGAGTAGAGACTGGTTCAACAATCACCTCAAAATACTCAAGCATTATTTTAAAAGGAAATGATGCAATTAGAGAGTTCTATTCTGTTGCCTTGAAAAATGACTATCAATGAGGGAGGGGGGAGGACAAAGATGATCCATATAGGGAAGAATTGTAAGAGTAGGATTGTTTCTAAAATTATATCTATAGGAAAGTCAAGTGAATACTACAAAGGATTAGTGCAGGTGCAACCAAATGATCATAATGCAAGGAATTTTTCACAGGTGATTTGATGCTCATCTGTGACTAGGAACCTACAAATACTTATCGTTACATTTAGGTACAATTGAGTTGCATTCTAAAGTCTCTGTCATGCGGAAAGAGTTATTTTTGCGGACAAACCTAACCTCCCTAGGAGTCTAAGACTCTCTAGTGACAAACAAACCAAACAAGAGCAATCCTTCTCTAAACATACATTATTCTATGAAAAACCAAGTGTTTTCCGATCTTACCTTAGGTCCAATGCTTGTTGTAGCAGTCCAGCCTTGCTGATCCAGATGAGCTCCTCCTTCACTTTAAGACCTGCATACACTAACAAGACAAACGATTACATAACACCTGAATATTTCATAAAAACAAAGCATATTCATCATATAGACCAAGGAGTACATGAAATAATTCATTAACAACAAATCATTGAGAAGAATGGACTTATTTGTATTAAGGAAACAAAAAAGGAACCATTACAACCTGAGCCTTGATGTTGTGCAAGCTCCTCCCAGGGTCCAGCAAGAGATTTCCTCTACTTTGACAAGCTCACCCACTTCCAATATGGCAACAAGAAAGGATGGTAATCTCTCCTCACAAGTTTACAATGGAAGTCCTAATTCCAGCAGCATTTACCCTTTGGAATGTTCAGCTTTTTCAACCTCCCCTCCTCTGGCCCAATGCCTGTATTTATAGTGTTCTAGAGGAAGTTATTCAGTTCCAACATCAATGGGATACTCCCTCTTTTGGATGGGGTAGCTCCTCTCTTGATGGAATAAGTTCCTCTATCATAGGGATGCATGAACCATCTGGAGGCGCTCAATACACGTCAAACACTCTTCTAGAAGGCTCTAGAAGTGACCACAAGTAACTTTTAAAGATGAAACTCGCGCCTTTTGACCTTTACAGGGGTACGCACCCATCCTTTGGCTTACAGAGCGTACAAGTACGCAGGTACAGTGTGTTTGGAGTGTGTACACGCAGGCAAGGTAGAGAGAACCTGCGTACCCAGAGATAAACATGTTTTTAACTGACTTTCTCTCTTTTTGAAGTTTGACATGAAGAGTAGAGGTATGAGGCTTGACAAGGAGGATAATATGACTATTGATGGAACCATATTAACTGCAGATAGTCATGGTGACAAATTTCAGTGTAACAGTCTCTAATTTCATTTATAGGTAGTCCTTCTTGTGTCCTTGTCTATCTTAATTTCATTGTGGTAGGATTGGAATGGGTTAAAAAATCAAGCATATCATTGAGTCAAATAGATGCCCACATGTCACTACATGTCATTGTGCACACTCTTCATTTTTGATACAGTTAGAAGTGAGCAATATGATGTGTGCACACACAAAAAATCCTAGCATGCATGATGAATCCCCCTCCAATTCCATTTTCTATGGTAACATTTTATTTGTTTGTTTATACAGGCCATCTAGCCACAGTGGCCACTATCGAATGTTGAGGTATAGTCATATAAATATTTTATAGTTTACTTTATTTTATATTCAAGTATTCACTGTCTTTCATGTTTTATACTATGCATTGTATCTTCTTTCATTTTTAGGAGAGGAACTCAATATTGATGGTAAGAAGCAATAATTGAAAAAAGAGGAGAATAATAACACTAGAGCAACAAATGCAAAATGAGAAAGAGAAGAGAATCTGTCTAGTGATACCCTTAGAGCCAATATCTTGCATAAAACACACTCATATAGGTTGATGGTCAAGCCTTTAAAGTTGGTGAATTCACTTGCAATGCTTTGGAAACATAGTGATAATGTTTTGAAATGATGAAACAATATTTCATGTGTAAATTACAGTCCAACCCATATTAAGTTGGAAACTCATATTGTAATACTTGATAGTTTATATAATAAAATCTATATGGTTGAAATTATTTTTATTTGCACTTGATATTATTTAGTATTGTAACTAACATATGTAACTTTGTGTTATCATATTAAATAAACATGCACATTGTATGACATTTTCTTAAAATTTAGTTTCAAAATCATACTAATTAATTTATAGTGAAAAATAATAAACACATAAAATCAATATAAAACTACTAAATTAGTAGTTTATATTAATTAATAATGAACACGAATAAATGAAATGAATAGAAACTACTAAATCAATCGTTTATATAATGAATATGAAAATACCAAAAAATGATAAATGACTACTGCAAATGATAATTTTTATTATTATTAAATGATGACTAAATTTTTCATATATACGATTATTAGTAGCTAATTTACAACATCTTATAACACGACTAAAATTTAGTCATATTTCTTTGGTCATTAATTGGTTTTAAATGATGACTAAAATCTACATATATATGACTATTAGTAGCTAATTTACGGTATCTTATAACACGACCAACGTTTTGGTCATATTTCTTTGGTCATTAATTGGTTTTATTGAGGATTCATATAGTAATATATTTTGTTATATATTTGGTCATTAATTGCAACAATTAATGACTAAACCAATGAAAAAATAATGACTAAATATACTACTAGATGGTAAAATTGAGGAAACCAATTAATGAATAAAAGTTGGTTGCATTATAAGATACTGTAAATTAACTACTATTGGTCATCGACTGAAAAATGGTCATTTATATGCAAATTTCAGTTAGTTTTTTAGTAACTAATTAGTCATTTTGTAATAGTGAAATATCTATCTTCTGGATCCATCACATAAATCATTTAAATTGCTGATGTGTTTCAAACCAACTAATTTGGTTCATCATTAAGATGATTAGATGAAGAGAATCTGATCCAATGGGGGGATTAAAAAGGGATATAATTTCTACAAACTCAAAGATTAGGTCAAAGGTCACAGAAAAATATGTTAGGAAATTAAAAAAAAGAAAAGAGGAGATTAGGTCAAAGGTTAGAAAGAATAGTTGTTGGGAAATAAATAAAATAAAATATAAAAAATAAATAAAAAATAAAAAATGATTAGATCAAAGGTCAGAGAAAATAGTCATTAGGAAATAAATAAATAAAATAAAAATATACGAAGTGAAATTTTAAGATTAATAATATTAAGGGTTAAATATGCAATAATTTAAATAACAATAATAAAAAATAAATACAGAAAAATCTTAAGACCAAAATTTAGATTACTAATATTAAGGGATACATATCAAAAAGTCAATACTATGGTGTGATAATATAGGTTAATAATATTAATTAAATTACTATAATAGAATAAAAAAAATAAATATTTAAGGATTTTTTAATACTTATTATTAAATATCCATAATATAAATTTATTAATAAATAAATAATTATTAATAAACCAATAAACCAATATTTAAGGTAAATAAAATCTTAAGCAAAGGAATATAAAAATCAGGGAAATGAATATTATGAGTTAAATGTTAAATATTAAATATTAATTATATTATTAATAAATAAATAAATAACAAGAATATTTGTATTATAAGTCTTAACCAAAAACTAAAATATTATGTAATAATTAAGTATTAATAATATATTCTAATAAAATAATATCTATATTAATATATTGAATGATATAAATTATTAGAGGGAGATTTATTTTAATAATACTCAAATCACCAAAAAAAAAGGGATAAAAGTAATCAAAACTAGAAAAGGAGGAGGGAGTTAGGATTCAAGAAGAAGCAAAACATGATGAAAGGGTGAGAACCCAATTCTTGTTGATCTTCCAACCATCATATTTGTTCAAATTTCCAAAGTGTTTTTTAATCTCAATGGCTTCTTTGAACTTCCTTTGATGATCAATATTTATCTTAGTAAGAATCTTGAAGTCTTAATGAAATTATAGTGTTTGTTTTTCAAAGCATTCTCCATAAGAGTAGAGGAGCAGGATCTATGATGTTTAATGTCATCTATATGCTCTTGAATCCTTTTCTTAAAAGATCGTCATGTTTCACCAACATAGGGAGCACCCGTTGAGTAATAAATTAAGTAGACACCTTTCATGTTGGAAGGGTCAACAAGATCCTTTACCGACCTCAGCATACCCCGAATGGTATTTAAGGTTTGAAGGAGGCATAAGCTTGATTATTTCTTAAAATGTGATCAATATTATCAATGATACCATGAATATAAGTAAAGTGAACATTGGGGATATGATCTATAAGGTCCCTTTTTGGTCTAGGACCTTGGCTGACTTTTTGGAAAGCCTTTATGCCCTCACATGTCTTATGACCATTTTTCACAAAAACATCCAATAGGTGGGTTTTATCCTCCTTAAGGTGACTCCCATCAGAAATTCTTAAAGCATGGGTGGTCAAGGTGTTTAACATGCTAAATTTTTGTGTTGGATGATGATGGGACTTAGCATGAAAGTATTTCTTTGTGCGAGTCCTTTTACAGAACACTCGGCGCGAAATGGAACCATCATCATATCTGGAAATAAGAACATCAAGGAAAGGAATACTTCCATTACTCTCAACCTCCATAGTAAACTTGATAAAGCCATATTTCCTATTCAGATTTTGTTTGAATAATTCCAATTTATCATAACCATGGGGCCAAATAACACAAGTATCTTCAAAAAAACATTTCCAAAGCTTCAGATGGAAAGACGTGGAGGTTAAGGCCTTGGTCTTGAAGTCTTCCATGAAAAGGTTGGCTACGACAAGGGAGAGAGGGGAGCCCAAAGAAACTCCACAGGTCTGCTCATAAAATTCACCATGAACACTGAAGAATGAGGAATTCAAGCATAATTTGACCAACTTGGATGTGTTGGGATCTATAATGTGACTAATAATATCCAAAAATTCATTAATGGGAATCTTAGTGTAAAGAGAAACCATATCAAAGCTAACCAAGATATTAAAAGGATCTAACCTCATATCAAGTTAATTTCATTAACAAACAAATAAGAATCTTTAATGAAGAAGTTTGTGAGGCCGACCAATGTAAAGTTTTGCACTAAGAGCTTGGATAAAAGATAAGTGGATCCACCAATGGTATTAACAATGGGTCTCAAAGGGTCACCCTCTTTGTGAATCTTATGGAGACAATATATTCTAGAGGTGAGGGGATTAGTTTCCACCAAATTTTTTCTTAATTGGTTGAGCGAATTATCAGACTTAAATGCATTAACGACTTCTTTTGAGACCTTTTTAAGAGGATTATTATCAAGCTTATTATGACTCCCACTATTATTAATATGTTCCACCATTTTATTTATGTAATCCTCTTTATTTAAAACAACAAATCCACCTTTATGTGGCTTTAAGAATAACATTATGCAGGTTATTCTTAAGAGCTTTCAGGGAGAGGAACTCTTGTTTATTAATGTTGCTCTTAAGAGGTTTACCCCTCCTAAGAACAACAACACAATCTTGTCTAATAATTTCCTTAGTTATGTTCAGTAAATCCTTAAAACCTAATTCAATAAACACAATATATCTTCAATAGGTATATTATTGGGGGAAATGGCGAAATTTAAACCTTTTTGCAAAATATTACAAACATGACCATCTAAAGTAAATTTAGAAATATTAACAACTTTGTTACTAGGAAAAGAGGAAAGTTATTATTATTAATAAAGGAAGGGTCATTATAACTATTAATAAAATATGAAGGGTGAGTGTCATTAGTAATTAAGGAAGAGTTAGACGAAGAGAACACACGGGGAAAAGGGCTATGAGAGCTCTGTGAAACGTTAAGAAACCTGCAAGAAAGACATGAAGGCGAGGTCTAGTTTGATAGGTTGGAGCAGGTTAAAAAAGACCAAGGAAGGGAGGGAGAAGAAACTAGAATAGAAGAATAGTAGTTAATCTAGGAGTTGGCAGAATAAATTTACTTAGAACTAACATGACTATGGGAAGAAGAGGTAACCATAAAATCACCGCATTTCAATGTGTGCCTAAGAGTTCCATTTTCCATTAATTTTCCATTCTAAATTGTCATACACAACAACATTACATGAAGATAGTTAAAAATATTGAAGTCCTTTGAAATTTATAGCCTTTGAAAAATCAATTTAATGACATTTACATTAAGTGACAAATTGTAAATCAAAGTTATAAGAAGAATTTCGGTGTAAATCACATATAGAAAGACCTTTGTTGACGCGTTTTGAACCAACCAGTGTGGTTCATCGTTAGGACAAGTTGAAGAAACAGATCTAGCTTTGCATGTTAAATAGTTAGAGCAGAGCCTCCAACAGCTATCATGACCAACGACGAATTTTGACCTGGGGCCAGAGTCAAAAAGTCATCCTGATAATTTAAAGGAAGTTAGTTATCATCGTGACCTAACCTTAATATATTAAATAATTTTAGAAGGAGTTTTAAGTTAAAATTTAGTTAAAATGGTATCTTTTAATAATCAAAAATTGTAATTTTAATGGGAAATTAGCTAGATTGAAGACCATACTTTTTTATATAAATATATAATGGTAAGTTAGAATAACTATTATTAGAACGAGAAATTACTAGAAGTTAAAATTAATAAATAAATACATAAAATAAAGATAAAATGAAATAATTTAATTAGGTAGCTAATTAAATTATTTCATTTTTATCTTTTAGGTATTTATTTATTTATTTTAACTTCTAGTAATTTCTCGTTCTAATAATAGTTATTCTAACTTACCATTATATATTTATATAAAAAAGTATGGTCTTCAATCTAACTAATTTCCCATTAAAATTACAATGTTTTATTATTAAAAGATACCGTTTTAACTAACTTTTAACTTAAAACTCCTTCTAAAATTATTTAATATATTAAGGTTAGGTCACGATGATAACTAACTTCCTTTAAATTATCAGGATGACTTTTTGACTCTGGCCCCAGGTCAAAATTAGCCGTTGGTCATGACAGCTGTTGGAGACTCTGCTCTAACTATTTAACATGCAAAGCTGGATCTGTTTCTTCAACTTGTCCTGACGATGAACCACACTGGTTGGTTCGAAACGCGTCGACAAAGGTCTTTCTATATGTGATTTACACTGAAATTCTTCTTATAACTATGATGGATCACGGAAGCCTCAATTCAACAATTGTAAATCAAAGTGTCATTTTGAATCAAGGGTTGTTTGATTAATTGAAATTAACATTGTCGATTCATCAAATTGTAAAATAATAATAAGATATTGAATTTACAAAGGAGGAATTTCATGAAACTCTTTCATGCCAATAAAGTGTTTCAAATTCATTTGTAAAATTGCCTATATGAACCTACTTGAAATGAAATAAGAAAGTCATCACCATAAAAATCAAAGCATTGTAAAACTCACAAATTAGGGTGCATTCTTATTTGTACCTGACACCTTAATATTGTTAGCACCAAGTTCAAGTTATCAATTACAAGCAAGCATGACAATAGTGATGGCTAGAATCACGAAATTGGTTTCCTTATGAAAATTTTGGCTTGAAATAATAGATAACAATTTAGTCACAATGAATAACATAACATTAGAAAATGTTCTTATATCTTTGTGAGTCATGCAAATAAAGGTATATTTGCCACCAATGCAATCCAAAATATTAAATGATGAGTTAAAGGAACTCGAGAATCAAGGGTTAGTCACGGACTGTGAACTTGTATTTTTTCATAATAATTCTCCTCAAAATGTAGTTTAGGAAACACCACTAGTTGATGTCAAATTACAAGATGTCAAAGCACATAATTTAAATGCTAGTGACTTTGAATCTTTTATTTTAAGGCCAAAAAACAAACCTTTAAGAATGTCTAAATGAAAAAAATTAGAATCTTTCCAACAATATTGTCAAGCCCGGGGAAGAATTAAAACTCAACAAAATATTGACATGGTTTAGGATATAACAAAGGAAATAGCTTTCATGAATCGATGACTTCGAACAATTTACTTTGTGATTAGACGATTTATTGATAGAATACATCAAAATTCAATGAGATTAATGAGGTTAATGATATAGTTGATGATCATTATATTGAAGAAAAACATGAGTGTCAATGTTTTCATAGAATTGGTCACATGGAGAATAAATATATTGATCTCTATCCTTGTTAGCATTGCAACAAGCATTAAGATTTCTTATATATATGCTCCAAATTAGAATATGTGAAAGATTGAAGGTTCTCTATTAGTGGATCAATCCTTGGCCATGGTCATCAATAGTCAATCAATTATATTAGTATTACCACAAAATTCTCTCTTGAGTAAAGAAACATCATATAACAAACAATGAAATGATAATGATACTTTCTTGCAACTCAAAACGGGGAGTAGATTGATGAAACTCTCTTGCATCTTAAGGGGTGGGAGTGGTGGGGTACATTAATCAATGAAAATGGTTAGTAGTAAACTATAACCATCAATGAAGTGAAAATGGTCATTAAATGAAGTGAAGATGATTAATGATAAATCAAAATCTCTAAATCAAGGAGTCACTTAAAATCACTAGATGTAGTGATGAATTGGTCAAGGGTAGCCCACAAGAAAGCTCATGATGTCTCTCCTTCTAGCTAATAAAATGGGTAATATTGATGACAGTGCTCATAAATAAAATTTTGACAAGAATAAATAACAAAATGTCAAGTGATTGACAACAATATTAGCAACAACATTGCAAAGGTTTCATCACTTGAGATAAACTGCTAATTTGGTCATTCAGTGAGGTTTTTTCCACTTGTCACATTTTTATGTAACATGAATTTATGTGTTTGAGTCTTCTTAACATGATTAATTCAAGTATCAAGAAATTCCCGTAGGACACTTGGTTCACTGCTCAACAATTATTTGGCATAATTATGGTTCAATATCTTATAGTTGGATCATATATAAGATCATGATTGAGAGGTTGATTGATACTATTTGTGTGTGATTTTCTAAGAGCACTTTTGTGGACATTTTGTTCACTTAGATGGTCATTTGATTTAATAGAGGATGACTTGACCCTTTTGTATTATTGCTTGGCATTTGATTGGATTGTTAGGTATTTTCATGTTTGTGTAATATTTGCAGTTGATTCACTTCTCATGTTTCATTCTCATCATATATTGGAGTTCACATTAGTGAACAAGAATAGACTTTTTGGCTCACATGTTTACACAATGGGAATTTTTAGATTCATGGGTTAATAACAGCCATATTTGGTAGTTTTTTGGGTATATATTCATCGAATACTTTCATAGGAGATTCAACATGAATACTCAGATATGGTACCATTTTATACTACTTTGTTAGTATTATTGTTCATGCATATGATTGAGCGGGGGTTATTATCCTATGACTCCCTATACAATCATGATGTCCTGCACCACTTTTATGTATTTCACATTATGGGATATAATTTTTACTTGAATTGTTTATTAAATCCAATTTTTCCTCCTCCATGCCTTGCCTCTGGATGAGGTGCTCATGTGGGAACAATGTATTTATGAGGTGTTTTTATTCATGTATTATAAAATTGTATCATTGGAATGAATATTGTACAAGGGAAGAATTGGCTCAATTCTTTTTCCACCAAGTTCTTATGTCGTATCTTATTCTTTATTTCTTAATAAAAATGCACAAAATCATTTTTAGAAAATGAAAAAAAAAAAGAATCCAAGTAATTTTGGAACTTGATATTGGCACCTTCAAATTAGATTTTGCACTTTAGAAACCTCAATTTTGGACTTGATAAATACTAACTTGGTGTTTTGTCAAAAAGGGATTAGGTTGAAATTAATCCATATTTAATGAAATTGAGGACAAAAGGTAGTTTTTTTCCATTACATATCTTTTAAAATAGTTTTTTGAAAATGTCAATACTAAGAAATCAACATTGTAGTGATATAATTAAGAGTAAGTTCACTAATTAAAAAATTCAAAGCAGTGTAGTGCAAAAAATATGGATATCTCAACCCCTCGGAAGAGCAGTGGCAAAAGAAGAGGAAAGATGGATCAAAAGGGAAAGGATGATCCAAGTGGATGTTGGTGGCCACCTGCCTATCCCATTCGGACCCCCACAACTATCTCTTTCAATTTTTCAATTTCCTTAATTACAGCACAATTTACTATTTTTAGCAGTTTTTTGGGTCCTAAACTTCTGAAGTCGCTTTGAGGCCCTAAATGGCATTGTTTATTGCAATCTATTGCTAATTTTTTTTCCAAAATTTCCTTTCTCGTTGTATTCCTCGGATAGATATTTCCAATGGGGTATCATGCGCGTTAAACAGAGATAATATGACCAAGTCATGACCCCGGGAAGTTGGCTATCAAACTAAACGCAACAGGGCCCATAAACTCTTAGTGTTACATCTCCTAGAGTTAGGCTTTTGATTGTTTAGGGTTTTCCCTTATTGTTAAATAATAAAAAGGCCCTCGAGCCTCATTGTAACATTGTTCAAAGGCATGTAGCCGCCACATCTCTTCTAAGAGATAAGTTACCATCGCCTGAGCTAGTTTATTTCCATTTCTATTTGTAAGCATATTTCAGTATTTTACATTAATGAAATGAAGTATTATTTTTGTTGCATCTCTGTATTTATGGTTATCTTTGTAGCTTATTTGGTTCCTGCATAAATCTAGATCAGTGGTATCAGAGCGGTCTACTCTTTCTCTATTTTTCTTTGCATGTCCCCAATAAGGTCAGGATATAAGGGGTTAGGGCTCGATCACGTTGAACCTTTGCAAGATCAGTCTCGCAAACCCCAATGGCCTCCCATGGTGGATGAAAAGAAAGACAAGTGGGAAGGAGATCCAATCAAACTCGAAGAAGCCCTCGAGCGAAAAAGGAATGTGATGATGGACAACTTTACCCAAATCATTCAGCGGCTACCTAGGGGCGACACATTTAATTCCAATGGCTATTATGGAAGTGCCACACCTTTTAAGGTACAAGTTAAATTTGAAATCCCCATATTCGAGGGTCAAATAGATCCAGATGCTGTAGATAAATAGTTGAATCTGCTAGAAGGATATTTTTCTGTTCATGATTTTTCCTGCCGAAAAAATATTACTTTTTCTCTTCTCAAAGCCACCCCCCATGTCAAGGACTAGTGGGAAACCTATTGTGAACAGAAGGATGAAAGTATGAACTCATTGTTTTCAGCCGCTCCCACCTAGAATTCATTCTGAGACACCATTAAGGAGCAGTACTACCCCATCGAAAGTAATGAGGATAAATACATAAAGTGCACCACGCTGCGGTAGGGAAGGGACCAAGACGTTCTGGAGTTTACCAATATTTTTCATACCCTTCACACAAAGTTGGGTATCAAGGATTCTGATCAATATTTGGTACTCAAATACCGTAACTTCCTACAAAGGTACATCCAAGACGAGATGGAGTTCCTGGACATCTCCTCGCTCAACACGACGTATCGATACAATGTCAAGATTGAGTAGAATTTAAATAGAAGAAGTGAAACTTTAGATCCATGAATCTAAAGCAAGGGAAATGATTCCCCAAACCTCAGAACCAAGGACAAAGCTAAGACAGTGTGACCCAAGACAACCCGTCAAAGCTGCAAGAAAAGAACAACACCACGAAGTCAAAGAAGGACACAGGAAAGTGGTGTGAGTTCCATAAGAGCCCCACTCACAACACAAGTGAGTGTCGGACCAAGAATTCACTGGTGGATGAGTTGAAGGCTTCAGAATCAGATGCATGTTCCGAACCTGAGTCAAAACCCGATAAGGGGAATGACAAAGGGAAGCAAACCATTGATGCGAAGCCCAGCACCACGCTTCCACTGCCAAGGTCCAAAAGAATGAGGCTGAAGATCTAGAGAAGGGGAGCGTCTTTTCCACCCACAAATGTGGGTGAAGGGTTCACTGTTGCAATTCATTGTTGACAGTGGCAGCCAAAAGAACCTCATTTCAATAGAGGTCATGAAGTAGTTGGACCTACCGACCACACCACACCCATATCTGTACAACATTAGGTGGCTTCACCAAGGATGAGATCTCTGAGTCCACTAGCAGTGCCGCCTTCCCTATAGTATCAAGCCCTTCACAGATGAGGTATTGTGTGATGTCACACCTCTTGATGTTTTTAATGTATTATTAGGCCAGCCATAATTGTGGAAGTGACATGGTGTATGAGTCAAAGCCTCGTGTTGTTGTTATTTCTTTGGGTAACTCATTATACAGGATACCAGAGGTAGCCCCACCTACTACGACCTCTTTGATCTCTGCTAAGAAATGGAGTAAGATGATATCCCAGACTAGGAAATTCATTTTCTTTCTAGTTCGCTCTCAAAGTAAGGGGAAGATCGTAACCACATCCATGGCCTTCGAGAAGGGTTCCTCCACGTAGCAGAAATAGGTGGATACGGTCATGAAATAATACTGGAACATATTCTCCTCACCTACAGGGGTATCATTGCACTATCAAGTCAAGCATTCGTTCGATTTGACTCCCAGAGCAACTCTACCCAACGGGCCAATATATTGTTAATCCATTCTAGAAAATTGCAAGTGCAAGTAGTGACATGATCAACATCCGCTACCACATAAGTTTCAAGTGGGAAGCAAAGTCTGGTTGCATATGTAGAAAGAATGCCTTACAGGAGCCCATCGGAAGCTCAGACCACTCTGATATGGTCCTTACACTATTACCAAGGTTGTGGGAAACAATGCTTTGGAGAAAAACATCCCCCCATTCCTTGGCTTGGACCAAGTGTTTAATGTGGACCGCACTCAACCATGCTTCCCACCATTACTGGACACATCAGAGATTGTAGAATAGCTCACCAAGACCAAGTTCAGCAGAAGTTTCCCCATCTCCTGGAGGCACTCAACACAATGGGGACCATTGCTTCATAAGGGGGGAGGAATGATCTAGGTGGATGTTGGGTCCACTCGCCTATCCCACTTGGACCCCCGCAACTGTCTCTTTCATTTTCCTTAATTATAACACAATTTACTATTTTTAGTAGTTTTTCAAGTCCTAAAATTCTGGAGCCATTTTGAGGCCCTAAATGACATTTTTTTTGCAATTTACCGCTTGCGATTTTTTAATAAAATCATATTTTCCATCATAGTCCTCAGAGAGATATTTCCAATGGGGTATCATGCACGTCAAACAGAGATAATATGACCAAGTTACGACCCCGGGAAGTTGGTTGTCCAAATAACCCCAATGGGGCCCATAAACTCTTGTTGTTACATCTCCTCGGGTTAGGGTTTTGGTTGTTTAGGGTTTTCTCTTATTGTTCAATAATAAAAAGGCCCTTGAGCCTCATTGTTACACAGTTCAAAGGCATGTAGCCACCACATCTCTTCTTACAGATAAGCTACCATCGCCCGAGCTAGTTTATTTCCATTTCTGTTTGTAAGCATATTTCAGTGTTTTACATTAATGAAATGAAGTATTATTTTTTTTACATCTCTGTATTTATGGTTATCTCTATAACTTATTGCGTTCTTGCATAAATTTGGATCAAAGGACCACTTCAAAAACCTTAAGGAGAAAAAGGTAATAAAACAACTACCACCTCCACTGATCCTTTCAATGTTCTCTGTAATCCAAATGAGGAGGAGGAAGATCCTATATTTCAGGATTCGTAATTTCATGTTTTATTCATAGTATTTTGGTGCATATTCCAAGGATATGAAGAATAATTTTAGAAAAATGAGAGAGGCTTTACTCAATAACAATCTCATCTACAAAAACCTCCTTCATTTTTGTAAATTATTTCATTATTAGAGATATATGGCCTAATATTTGATCCCTATTTTCCATAAATTCGGTCCCTATTTCCTAGTAGGCAGTTTCTAAATCTAATGTAAATGACTCTATCTTTTGGGAAATGGTTGAGCTCGATCCCCTAATTCCAAGGATGAGATAATTGTGTATGTTTTATTAATTTTATTGTATAAAGGGTTAGTTTGTTAGGGTTAGAGAAAGAAAACAATGTGCATTGTATATTTTCAAAAAAAAATTCAGTGAATGATGAATGCTTAAGTCGACTTTTATAGGGATTCATGTGTCAAGTGATTATGGTGATGTTTTCTCCTATATATGTGAGTTTTTATTTGTTACAAATCATGCTTTAAATTTTATGTCTTCATGTTTAGTTTAGCAAGGATTTATTTCAGAATTCAATGTTAAAATGCTTTGTCATAGCTTAATGAACATTTAATGTTTTCTTTCTATTATGAAATTTAGAATTAATCCTCAGTCAAACGCTTTAGATGTCATTATTCCACCATTCCTCTGCTCATCCCTCTATAACGAATTTGAATAAAGCGCCATAAGGATTGCCTTTCTTTCCCCTGTCTAAGGTTTCCTAATTTTCCCCATCATACAATTGAAATCATTAGATTGATTTGACTCCATGCCCAATCGATTTACCCTCTCCCCTGCCATCAAACCATTAGAAACCTATTCCTCTCTTATATTAATACCTAGCCTAAAACCTAAGACAACCAATCATCTAAGTGGCTGAAGATTCATATAGAGAGAGCCCTCTCTGAAACCAGAAGGGCTAGATTCTAGTTTTAAAGTGGCTTGTGGTTACCTTTCAGTTCCTCTCCTCAGCGTCGAGGAATTACGAAATTCTAACATAGTGGCATCATTTTCGAGGAGTGAAAGGTTCCATCTTCCCCAGGAAAGAATCTTGAAGATCATATTTGACTTCTGATGGTGAACAAAAGCCAAACACATGAAGGTTGTACCATTCACCTTTCAACTCCAATCAAGTTTCATCCTAATCCAAAGACTCCTATGGCAACACGATCTAGAAATTAGGGTTTTACTAAAAACTCTATTGGCTCAAGATGAGTTATATATTTGCAAGGTACACTCCCTTAAATCATATCCATATGCCAAATTTTCCAAATCATGTGCCTCATGTAGATTGGCAAACATATTTGCCAAAATCCATAGACCGGAAAGGAGATGATATTGCTCTTCATTTGGTCAAATTTCATGTGCATGTGCATAGACTTAAGGTTGAATTTCATGAGGAATGTATGATGAAGGTGTTTATGGCAACCTTAGAAGAAGATGCATGATCTTGTTATGAAGGATTACCAAATTCTAGTATATATTCCTTAAATAATTTCCGCACAATATTCTTTTAACATTTTAAGGAATCATATCCATCATTATTGTTGGTTCAAGATCATTGTCATCAGGTTGAAAGTTTCATTCAACATATGGAAAGTGTTTTGGAGAGATGAGCTTATGGATGATGAGATTATGGAGGCCTTTCATGAGAATTATTTTAAGCATCAGAAGGAAATAGTAAATGATGAAGACAATTGCCATGATATTCAAGTTTGTCCTCATGAACTTGATGAACATATTCAACATATTTCAAATGATCAAGAAAAGGAAATAGATCATCAATCAGTTTATTCATCTTCTGGGTCAGTGATTGAAGAAGAGATAATTGTAAATCCTTTTGAAAAATCTTATTCTCAGCTGTATGAAAATGCATCGCAATGAGATTAAAAAGGTATGTGACATAGAAATACATCTTACTATGCTAGTTATTGAAGAATGCATTAAAATAAATCTTTTTCAAATGTTTGTTAAATATGCTACTCTAGAAACTCTCAATTCAAACTCGCATAAAGGATTACTCATGCATCCATTTTCTCAAGGTGATATACATGAGGCATAAAATTTTGAGGATGCTAGGATTAGAATTGACCATCATAAGCTGCAGGAAAAAATTGAAAAGAAAGGGTTGTTCTAGAGCCTTTCGAAATTGAAAACTTTATTAAGGAAAATCTACCTCTTGAAGTAACAAAAATAGAATGTTTTGAAAATCAAGATCATATTTTGGTTGAAGCGCATGAAAGGTTAATTCTTGACACTCCTGTTATACATGATGTAGTTGTTCCATTTGCATTCTTTCAAGAAAATTCAAAGCTTTTTATTGTGGATGAGAAGAGTGAAAAACATACTATTATTTCACTTAGAAATAATTATGAGTTTTATGGTGAAAAATAGTACATAGAACAAGCAACAATTGTAAAGGTGGAATTTGTGATATTCATGAAAACATGGATTCATTTCAGTTATCATGTTGAATTGTCATCAGTTGAATACAAGCATCAGTTAAGAGGCCATTTATTTGATTGGTGGCACTGTTATTTTAGTATCACTTTATTCAAAAAATAATTTTGCATCTTGGAGCAGGTAGGAGTTCTTTTGAATAAGCTCATAGTTATGAGCATCCTTTTCGGCAATATGTGGTAGCCTTTTTAATTTTCAGTGTGCAATTTTGATTTTCAGTTTGTACAATGATTCTGGTTTCAATGGACTTGGGTATAGAATAAGTTGGTTGCAATTCAGAGCAGCAATCAGGATTATGATTGGGAACAAGCCAAGGGATAGGCACATGGTCTACAATGTTCTTTGGCACCTCACAAGGAGGATTCCATCCCATTGGAGCCATTGTTAGTGTCCTGTATTATATAGTAATCAAAGTGAAGCTTAGTCTTTTCATTATTGTTGTCAATTTGTAAAGTTTTTCTATGATCTCTTAGATATCAAGTTATTATTATTTTGAGATAAGTGTGAGATCATGTGATTAATTAGACTCTACGTTAGGGTTATGCCAAAAATGTTTCAAGTGATGATGGAAATAGCCATTGATTCCTAAGGTCTAAATTTAGTAAGTTTAGGAAAATGTGTCAATCAAGTCATGAGTGAAGATCATGATGAATTTGAGTTTCATCAATGATTCAAGTTAAGTGGTTTCTTTTCAAGTCAGTTGCAAGGTCAAGTCATCATATCATAGTCATTTCAAGTTGTTGTTGCGCTTGTCCATTTTGTTGTGTTTCTTCCTTGTGTTGTGCTACTATCAAAGGCATGAAGTTTTAGTTAAGGGTTATGATGTTGGAATTCCTTTTTAATCATGGAGGTTCAAAGAAGGTTATCAAGGTCATCAACATTGTCAAATAACTATTTTCCTCGGTTACAGATCCCAACACTTAGTCAAACCTATCCAAATGAATTCGTTGTGCTTTTGTTGTAGGTGGTGTTTTTTGAGGATGCTAATGAACATATGTTATCCAATACTTATATCATGGTTTAAAATTTATCTTTCACATGTGTGACACATTAATAAATCTAAGAGGTGATCAAAAGCATGCAAATCATGGATTCATTGTGCTTTTGTTGAAGAAAGAAGTAGTGTAGCGAATGTGTTGCGCTTCCATACATTCAACTTAATGACCTTGAAATTTGAACCTAAACCTCATGTAAGTGAATCTCATGGTTATGAAAAGTTTCCTTAATTGTCTTGTAGGTTCAACATTCAAGAATTGATCATATCATATGAAAAGGAAGCTTGTTGCACTTTTGTTGCAGGGGATTTGCTGCATTTTTACTGTTTTAGCAATTACCTTCAAAATCTATTTTTGACCAAATGAAGATGAATTTTCAAAACTTAATTTTTTTTTTTTTTTTGTTAGAATGAGCTAAATTAAAATAACCTCCTTTAGGTTATTCACAAGTGACATATATTAGAAGACTCAAGTGAATATTTACGACTTATTTTTTATATTTCATAATTTCTTATTTTAGTCATGATCCTTTGGTGCAGATTCTGAGGATGTGGATAAGAATTTTCTCAACTTGAGAGAGGTTTCTCTCAAGAAAAATATCATATACAAAACCTCCTTCATTTTTATAACAAATATCATCATTCAAGAGATATGATCTAATATGTGACCCCTATTTTCCAAAATTTCGGTCCTTATTTCCTAGCAAACAGTTTTTAAATCTAATGTAACTAACTCTATCTTTGAGGAAATGGTTGAGCTCAACCCGCTAAGTCCAAGTATGAGATAATTGTATATATTTTATGAATTTTAGTGTGAAAAGGGTTGGTTGGTGAGGGTTAGAGAAATAAAACATTGTGCATTATATATTTTCAAAAAATGTTTAGTGAATGATGAAGGCTTAGGTCGAATTTTGTGGGGATTCATGTGTTAATTCTTTATGGTGATGGTTTCTCTTGTATACGTGAGTTTTTCTTCGTTACAAATAATGCTTGAAATGTTATGTCTTAATGTTTAGTTTAGCAAGGATTTATTTCAGAATTCACTGTTAAAGTGCTCTGTCATAGCTTACTAAACATTTAATGTTTTCCTTCTATTATGAAATTTGGAATTTATCCTCAATCGGATGCTTTACATGTCATCATTCCACCATTCATTTGCTCATCCTTCTCCTTGGTAGTGCCTCCTTATCTCATCTTTTCCAGCGGTGTGATCAATAAATTGAAATGTCAGTTGATAGGTTGGAATTGTCCTAGGCCCACTTTGTTAGAAATCTCCTGAATCTTGGGCTTCCCAATCAATTTAGAGAGGAATTCCTTTACCTATATAGGAATTCCAATCTCCTTCAAGTTGGTTTCAGGCGAGGATTAGGAAAGGAAATGAACAATCAAGATGAAGCCTTATCTCTCTGGCAAGGTCTGAAGATAGCTATCTCCAAAGGTTTAAGGCATCTGAATATAGTTGGTGATTCAATGGTTTTCATCCAAAGGTGTTCAAGGTCCTTTAGGAATAAGCATCTCATAGAAACAAAAAATTCTTTTATGTTTATGAGTATGATCCTTCTAAGAAAATTAGATGATTTCAAATTATACCATGTAAAATGTGAGAATAACTGTGAGGCAGATATTTAAGCCAATATTGGTGATGCAATAGAACAAAGGAGCATTGATCATTGATCAATCCCAACCTCAAATAGGTCATGTCCCTTAAATGATCGAATAAATAAAATTTTGTTGGGTGACATTTGGAATAAAACAAGCATTAAAGAGGATAGATTAAACATGCTCGATTATGGTCTCAAGGTTGGGTAGGAATTTCTTGGGAGAGGAAGTCAACAACCAAGTTATATTAACTCCATTTATAGGCTCATGGATCTTAGTATCATACTGAAGGCCAAGTGGAATACCTTCTGAATGATATTAAATGCGAACAATGAGGAAGGAAGATTAAATACATCTCTCTAGTTGCTTTAAGTGGAAGCAAGTCAATTTGAATGCAAAATGGTGGTGGCAAGGATGGTGTACCATGTCATGTTTGATCTGTATCCTGGGAATGATATTAAATGCAATGGGATGTGTTAGTTTAAGGGGGCTTTACCAAGGTTCAAAGTGTACTACACACCAACAAAACCATCAACCATTGGCCCTCTCGGCAACGACTTGCAAGCATATCGCAGTCTCACCTGAAGTGATTATGGGAGGTTGCAGAACCAAGTTTCTGTAGCCAGAGGGATATGCGCATTGTGGCACCCATGTGATTTCTTATGTTTAATACTTATCTACAACTTTAGATACACAAAAGACTTCGCAATGATGCTTTACATCACAGACTTGTACTTATTGCATAAACATATCATAAAATAGTATAACATCTATACTTTCACATAATTCAGTAAAAAACATGCATAACAATATGTATAAAACACAGACAATGAACACAAAGATACAATATTTTGCCAAAACTTCTGGTTTATTAAGATAGATCTTCAATACCTACAACTTCTTTAACCTACACACCTAGTTGTAGGTGGTCTGCGCACTCAACTGCAAACTCTTCCAGGCCTCTATGCACTCAGCTACAGATCCTTCAGGCCCAAAAATATAGACTAAAGATAGAAAATATCAACGATTCATCTATGACTTAGCTATCCTGGACAAATTATTACATCTCCTTATATTGATTTCATTACTACAAGACCATGGTCCACATACCATGGATTCGACAAAACAATGAACTAACACCCAATACCTGTTGTAAAATAAGGGGCTTTGACCCACCCCAAAGCCCCTAAACATCGCGTGGTAAATATAACTTCGCGGACTCCGCACGCTCCACTCCTCAAAATGTGGAGTCTTTGACGAAAGCTGGACCAAGTTGGGTTGCGCCAAACAAGATGTGCACATCAATCAACAGGGAATAGGGAATTATGTCAAAGAATTGGGTGAAGCAGTTAAACCAAAGAATAATCTGTTTGCAAGGAAGGATTGTTCGCAAAATGGCCTCAACAAGTCTCAACGGAAGCGACAATAGTGTAGAGGAGCAAGGGAATTCAAACAATGGAGATATGATGACCATGGTGGAAAAGACATGGAAGCAAGTAATTCAGGAGGTGCATGATAAAATAAATATGGTTTTTACTCATCTAGTTGGGATTGGAAAGGATCTAGAGCTACTATAGAAAGTAGTGGAGCATTTGAACACTGTAATGATTACCTTGAATTTTAAGGTGGACCATATGGAGGTAAAAGTGCAAACAACAACTGTTGGAGTGCTTAAAGAGGTCTTCGTACTCGGAGAAAGGCCCACTCCCAATACTCAGGAAGAAGGGGAGGCAGAACATGAGCGTCATGGGTTCGATCTGATCCTTATACCTGGTCAAATTGTGGAAGCAGTCCAAGATGACAGTCCACTAGAGAAGATGGAAAGTACCAAGTAGACAATCCCTTTATGGACTATATGTTTTGTTGGTTTGTCAAATTTTTTAGGTTCTTTGGAGAAACTATAGTATAAATGATGTAAGTAGAATAGTTATAAATAATATGGGTAGCATTATGTACTCTCATGATTTATCTCTACAAATATTCGAATCAGAGAAAATTTTAAATATAAAAAACCTTACTCGTTTCCAACTTTAATATATAAAATTGTTTCTAGTTTTCTTGAAATCATTATTTTCTATTCACTATTTATGATTTTATATTCATCCTTCTTCTAAAAAATAATAAAAAATAAAAATAAATAAAAAATAATGGTATGACTAATAAGTTATGATTATTGCCACCACAATAATCAAATGACTAATCATATAAATGATATCATTATCTAAAGAGAGAATGATCAAATGACTAATGATATCTTTATCTAAGGAGAAAATGATCTTTTGCCAATGTGAACCAAAACTTTTCAATAAATATAATATCTTCATTAAAAATCAATATTATTGACTTTTCTATTAATATGGTATATTCCTTAACATCAAGATCATTGGCATTATGAATACATGAGTTAGTATTTTTACAATGGCTTACATATTGGCATTATGAATACATGGTTTAGTATTTTTACAATGGTTTACATGTTTATCTTTTCTCTTTTAAATCAAGAATACAAATATATATGAATTTTTGTTTCGTTGTCTCGAACCAAACTATTCAAAATATAGAAATTATATTTAAAAAAGATAAACTAATAATTATATATTAAAAATTCCTTCTAATTAAAAAAACACTTATTTTTTGAATGGTTGTTTTTATTTATTTAACAGGATAGTTTTTTATTATATATATATATATAATATATAATATATATATATATAAAAAGTTGTTTGAGTTTGATTTTTGGGCTGAGAAACATTATCCAAGGGCATTTAAGCCACTTTTTAAAATAGTTTACATTTTTACCATTTCTCTTTTAAATAAAGATAAAAATATCTATGAATTTTTGTTTGGTCGTCTCGATCCAAAATATTCAAAATATAGATATTATATTAGAAATCTTCTTCCAATTAAAAAAACAATTATTTTCTGAATTGTTGTTTTTAGTTTAATTTGGAAACAATTTTAGAAGAAATCACATTGGTAGATTTAGATCGAACCAACTAGTGTGGTTCATCATTAGGACAAGATGAAAAATCAAATCGTAGCAGAAAGTTAAATAGGGAGTCAAGACCTACTAACAACTAAGGGAAAAAACAGCTTAATAATGACTATATTTAATTGGAAAAAGGCTGAAATACTAATTTATTAAGAATTACTAATTAATTTATTATTATTGATGATATTTATTTATATATTTAAACATTTATTTATTCCACTTTATTTTTATAATTGGATCATTATGGGATAATATCTAACTAACTAACCCCTACGATAGGAATGATTATTATTTATCTAGTTATGACTAAATAAATAATATTAATATCTAACTAACCTGCCCCTAAAAATAGAAATAATTATTATTTATTCATTTATTATTAGTATTAGTATTTATTTATTTTTTAAAAAATGTATGAATATTGAGCATAAATGAAATATGAATAAAACAATTAGTAATAGAAAGCACTGAAATAATTAAATTGGTTGTAATGTGAATAATCAAATATAATTTTAATTTTACTTTATTATTATTATTATGTTATTTTAATTTCTATTTATTCAAAAATAAATATAAATAATAAATAAAAATAAAAAATAAACAAACAGACCTTAGGGGTGAAAAAATACAAACCAAAGGGAGGAGAAGGAGAAACGAGGGGAATAATGCTAAGAGGAAAGCGTTAAAAATCTGTCGTCCTCCCTATTGAGATTATTAGGCTGCCTTTCAATTTCTATGGCTTCCCTGAATTTACAGTGATGAAGTGAGAAATTTTTGCAATGACCTTCACCTCCTCAATGCAAATATTATGATTGGTCTTCTCAGCATGCTCTTCTAAGGCCGAAGAACAGGTCCTACCATGCTTGATATTGGCAACATGTTCCTTAATCCTCTAATTAATGGATTAGCATGTTTCACCAATGTATGATGTTCCACGGGAGCATGGGATGACATAAACTCTTTTCAAATCCTTAGGGTCCACAAGGTTTTTAACTAATTTTAAGGAACTTCTTAAGGTGTTAAGGGATCGAAAGGTTGAGGGAACGTTGTGTTTCCTGAGGATTCTAGCATTCCTATCAGTTGTCCCTTGCATGAAGGGGAGGTGAACTCCAGAACTATGATCAATAGGGTCTTTCTTGGCCTTATGACTCTTGTCATCTTTGAGGAAGGCTTTAAGGCCTTGTTTCTTACTGTAACCATTATTGACAAAAACCTCAAAGAGATGGGATTTCTCTTTAGAATAATGGTTGACATCAAAAACCGTCATAGTAGGGGTAGCTAGAGTGCAAAGGACTACCAATTTTTGAGCAAGGAAATGATGGGACCTAGTATGAAGATACTGCTCGGTATGTCTTTTCTTCCAAAATACCTAATGGGAAAATGAGCCATCCTCTTTCTTAGAAATGAGGACATCTAGGAAAGGAAGGCAATCATTAACTTGTTTCTCCATAGTAAACTTAATGGAGTTAGATTGATTATTAAGATGCTGAAAGAAGAGATCTAACTTATCCGAACCATGCTACCAAATAGAGCAAGTATCGTCTACGAATATTTTCCAAAGCTTAGGTTTAAGAATTGTTGAGGCTAAAACTTTGGATTCAAAATCTTCCATAAAAAGGTTAACAACAATAAGGGGCAGGGGTAAGCCCATAGCCACACCACATGTATGTTCATAGAACTCGCCTTTGAAACAGAAGAAAGTGGAAGTCAAGCAAATCTCGACTAATCTAGTTGTGTCAGAATCAGTAAGGTGAAAGATGACATCCAAGGCTTCTTTGATGGGGATATTAGTGTACAAGGAGACAACATCGAAGCTTACCAGAATGTCTCCAGGATCAAAATTCATATCCCTTAACTCATTGACAAAAGATGAGAAGTCTTTAACAAACGACTATGTGAGGCCAACAAGTGGCTTAAGCTTGGCGGCCAAATATTTTGCTAAAAGGTAGGTTGGCCCACCTATGGTGTTGACAATGGGTTTAAAATGATTGTTTTTATCATTTGAAAGAACTATTTTATATATATATATATATATATATATATATATATATATATAATATATATATATATATATATATGAGTTGTTTGAGCTTGACTTTAGCCTTGACCTTCATCTTGAGATACCACTACTTAGGGGCATCTAAGCTGTCAAAATCACCAAGGAATGCACTTGGCATGGGGCACACCATCCCTTAGCATGACTGGATTTTTTGGTACAATTTCCTCGTAGATTCAAACTGCAAATTGTAATACGCTAAAATAATTGACTTGAATCTATTCTACTCAACAACATATCAATGAAATCATGAAGCATATAAGAGAAAGAATTCAATCACACATAACACAAAAATTTTATGGGGAAAGACACAACTAAAAACCCTTGCTATTTGTATATTGCATTAATCAGAAAATATGAGAAGATTACAATGCTTTGCTCAAGCCTGAGCAACCTATACACTATCTCTATCTATCTCACTGCTTCCTAGGCAAGCATTAGATGAATACAATATGCTCTATTCAACCTTAAGCTCAACTTGCACAAGTATTTTCTATCCTCTGCCTGATTGACTATCTTTGGCCAATATTTAGCTAAATTCCTATCCTAGCCTTCCAAGCTCCTGCTTCCTTGCATTGTTCCTCAAGGAATTAGCCCCTATTTAATGGGGAAATTCCTCAGTTAGGAATTGCGCAATCCTCATAAGTCTTCCTCTAATTGCATGCACCATTGACTTAATTCAGATGATTTTACAATTGATAGTACACTATCCCTAAACTCGTACACTATCCATGAACTCCAATCTCAACTGGATCTTTCTCTCATATGACTTGCATGAGTTAATTATAAGTGAATCTTCAGTTTACTAGTTGATCACTGTAGACAACACCACAGTGCACTTCAGGCAACACCCCAATGTTTGGAAGGCAACACCCTACTACTATAGGTTACACCCCACTATTGGACCTCCCACTAATTCCTTCATCACTTGGAACTAGTTTAAGTGACTTTAACTCAATTAGATTGAATTAAATAATTACAACTCAAAATAAACTCCACTAGTGCTCCTAATTGTAGGAGACACTCTACATGACTCTAGTTAGACCCTCAACTCGAATTAACTAATCCAACTAAGTCAAATTAACTTAGTTAACTATTACAAGTTGTCATGAGATCTGGAATTACAATTTTATTCCCAATTCAATTCAAAGACAAATTAAATTAGGATTTTTCTTGATGTTATTTTTAACATTTCTTGTTACTATTATTAACATTTTTCCCACATAATTTTAAACCAATAATCTTCATATTACAGAGTAAAATTATACACCCCATCATAATCTATTCTACACTCTATACTAAAATTATTTATATTTTATTGTATTTTTAATTCTATTAATTTTCAATATTATTTTATTTTCTTTATATAATTTATTTAAATTTATATATTATTTTAATTAATTAATTATTTTATTATTAATAATAAAAATAATAATACTCTGTAATTTAATAAAATTAAATCACTTAATAATAATCTTTCTTTTCTTTTATGATTGGAATGCATTTTTTGTGTGTTGGCTGACCTCTTTAGCATAAGGCTTTACTATTCACTATTTATTTTGTTTTTGTTATCTCTTCATCATTTAATAGCTTGCTCTAAACATTCACATAAAGCTTTATCATCATTTATCTTTTAATATGAAAGCTTAAATTACAAAAAAATATGAAAGCTAACTTCAATATAATCACTCTATATTGATATATAACACAAATTTAAACGTAAATTTATGTTAATATATAAAACAATTAAATATTCTATATATAATCAATTAAAGTATTTATTTAATAAAATTATGTCTACATTTACGATAATGAACTATAAAAAATAAATATAAATATAAAGTTACATATTCATTAATATAATTTCAATCTAATATTTATAATATCATAAAATAATATTTACTATTAATTTAATATTAATAAATATTAATATAAATAAATGAAACATAATAATTGTTATAAAAATCATGAAATAATATGAAAATAAATATATTTTCTATTTATAATATATTAAATAGAAATATATAATTAAATAATTTAATGTAATATTTATTCAACGCATTTATAGTTTCAATTAATTTCAATTTAAACGAGTGTAATATGTAATGTCACTGTTTAATATTTTTTTGGGTAAAAAGTAATTGATAATGGTTATGGAGTTAGAAATTTCTAAAATTCTCTATATATAAAATATGCTACACAGTAATAGTAAAGCCAAAGTATCTACATAAAAAGTATCTTACATAATAATAATAAAACCCAATTTAAAATAGCTTTGCGATTTATAATTTTTCTTATTGTTAAATTGTTGTATATTAAGTGTACACCATATGTTAATAAACTTTAGTTTAAGATATCTACATATAAAGTATACTACATAGTGATAATAAAGCTGAATTTAAGGTAGCCTTGGGATTTATAATTTTTTTTATAGTTAAATCGTTATACATTAATTAATTTTTCTTATTGTTAAATTGTTGTATATTAAGTGTACACCATATATTGATAAACCTTAGTTTAAGATATCTACATATAAAGTATATTACATAGTGATAATAAAGCTCAATTTAAGGTAGCCTTGGGATTTATAATTTTTTTTATAGTTAAATTGTGATACATTAATTGTAAGAATAATAATGCCACTTTTTAGAAAGTTTTCCAGTTTATTTTCCAATCTAATTTGTCTATATCCCTTAGGGATTCATTGAAATCACAACTTTGACCACATTTAAAGTCAATTTTTTTTAGCTATTTAATTTATGTATCTAAGTGATTATAATTTTATTCAATTTGAATTTGAATTGTTAAATATTTTTAAACTAGTTTTAAAAGTTTAATCATAAACTTTAAAATTAAATTATTATTATTATTATTATTATTATTATTATTATTATTAAAAAATATAATTTATAAATTTTGAAATCATCCTGGAACCAAGTCAGTTTTGGAGAAACTTTGTGATAATGGAACTGATGCAGGAGCATCAAGACCTCTTCATTTGTAAATATGGAATAAAAAGGGGGTGATAAATTTTAGTATTTTGTTATTTTTAATAAAATGGGAAGTGAAGATAATGTAAATATTCTTTTTCTAAATAAAAGGATATGAGAGAAAAAGTTTAGGAGAAAAATCTCGGATAGAATTTCTATGTTTTTCGGTTAAAATTAGGATAAGAGTGGAGAAAAGCCTCAAGCTTTAAATCATTATGTAAAAAGGAAAAAGCTTGCTTTTTGTAAGAGATAAGGTCTCAAAAGACCTATCCATTATTATGATAAATAAAGAGGCTCTCATTATAGAGAGAAGGAGTGAGAATGAAGAATGAGAGGCCATGAATAGGCCATGAATTCTCTTGTAAATATTTTATTTCTTAATTAATTATTCTCATATTTTTGTGTGCATATCCATCTGATTGATACACACTTCTCATCAGATTGCTTAACTTGAATTCTCATTAGATTGAATTCTGTTTGAAATAAATTGTGAGCATTGGCATTAATGCAAATCCTTTAAATTTGTGAGTTATAAAGTTACACTATATGTTGGGAAAAAAAATTTCTGCAGTAAATGGTAGAATATGAATTTGCCAGGAATGTGAAATTATAAGCTTCCGCACATGTGTTGAAAATTGTCGTGTGTTGAAGTGGAATTGGGCAATTATTTGAGGTGCATGCTTTTATATGCATGAGTGAAGAAAGATCCTGGTTATTGCAGGTCTACCCTGCATCAGGTGGTATCAGAGCTAGAATGCTCTATGGAAGATGTTTTTTTTTTGTACAGCTGAGAATTGAAGTGTGTTTTTCTGAAGTGTGGTGAATAGTTGAAATAAAGATCAGATTTTTAAATTTGATGTGCAAGCATACACAAGTGAAGAAGATTACAGTAGTGGAAAGAAGACAAAATCAGGCAAGATCTTAAGAGGTGAGATTATTTTTCTGATTTGAAATTTTTAAATGAAGTTTATGGTTGCAGAGAAGGTGGCAGTGAACCTGGCATTCAGCTGAAGGCTGGATAAGGAGGACAAGTGCCGTGTCCTAAAGAAGAAGGTGAGTTGAAGAGATAGCCTAGAGAGAGCAGAGGAGTGCTCAAGAAGTTCCAGAGGCAGTGAACCAAGTACTTACCAAAAGACCAGATCCAAAGGGAAGGATTGGTGAGGTAAGTTGCAGCAAGAGAGATTGTTGTTGCAGAGGCTAGTACAACTCATGGTGAGTGAGAAACTCATAAGGAAGCAGTCTGCCAGAGGCATAGGGAGTTTTTCTAGAGGAGTAAGAGGTTCAGAGAAATGCCACAGAGATGAGATGACATCAGGAGTTCGAGAAAGAAAGATTGCAGAAATAAAGGCACAGTTGCAGGTACTGGAAGAATGGCTGCAAGAGCAGGAAAATCGAAAAGGAAAATGGATCTTTCCACTGAAGGGAAAGAGAGTGATTTCGCGACAATTGCAGAGGAGGTTGAGGCAAATTCTGATTGCCTTGTTGAAAAAGGGACTTAGAGTTCTTGCGCCATAAATGAAATTTGAAGATTCCACATGCAGATCTGATCAAAGGAAAGTGCTGAAGAAAGCAGTCAAGACTAAAAAGTCTTGCAGTTTTAAAACTCATGAGTTGTGTGTGTTTGCAGATGCAGAGGAGGTTTCCATTGATGAAACAGAGGAGGAGATCATTGATGATTTCTTGAGTTATTGGGTAGATCCAGATCAGCTGGATAATGGGAACTCTTGTGTTTGTATAGCTGACAATTGTGATGTGATTACAAGTGTTGAGGAGGATGTGAAATCTTGTGAAATTGTTATAGCACAAGAGGAAGTTCTTGTGGACGTTGAAGAAGTGAATCAGTCTGAAGAACAGATAAGGGAAGTAATAGCTGACACTGTTGAACATTTTGTGCAAACTGAAAGTTTATGTATGAATGTAGGTGATGATGATATGCTTCAGCGATGCTACAGAGAAATTGCATTATTAGAATACTGGTTGGAGAATCCAGAGTATGACACGGAGATTGCAGCAGATGAAGGAGTTCAGTACAGTGAACGAGTACAGAAAGATGACATGGAAGCAGATGATATGAGAGGAAGATTGGTTGACAGTCTTGAAAATTTTTCAAAGGATTCTTTGGAAAGTTTGGATCAGCATACTGATGTGCTGATAATGGAGGAGGATTTAGAATAGTGTATTGAAATGCTGGCAAAGGAGTACAAGGCACTGGAGCCTTATATTTTTTATTCTAACAATTGTTTTGTGAGTATAGGTTTTATTGAAGATGCTGGAGAAAATCTGTTAGACAGAGAAATTGAAGTGATGAGGCGGATGATGGTGAAAGAATTTCGGAAGAGACCAGCAGCAGTGAAGCAAAGGAGAAGCAGCAAAAGGAAGACAACAGAAGATTGCGGGAGTGCAGCTAGTGGAGCAAGGCAGCATAAGATATGGAAACCTGGAGAAAGGCAGCGAGCAATAGCGCATGATGACTTGCAGCACAAGATATGGGATCCAGGCATACACAGATCCGTACACATGATCAGGGGATCATGATTAATTTTAAGGTTGGGTGTATGATGCAGGAGCATTAAGACCTCTTCATTTGTAAATATGGAATAAAAAGGGGGTTATAAATTTTAGTGTTTTGTTATTTTTAATAAAATGGGAAGTGAAGATAATGTAAATATTCTCTTTTCTAAATAAAAGGATATGAGAGAAAAAGTTTAGGAGAAAAATATGGGATAGAATTTCTATGTTTTTCGGTTAAAATTAGGATAAGAGTGGAGAAAAGCCTCAAGCTTTAAATCATTATGCAAAAAGGAAAAAGCTTGCTTTTTGTAAGAGATAAGGTCTGAAAAGGCCTATCTATTATTATGATAAATAAGGAGGCTCTCATTAAAGAGAGAAGGAGTGAGAATGAAGAATGAGAGGCCATGAATAGGCCATGAATTCTCTTGTAAATATTTTATTTCTTAATTAATTATTCTCATATTTTTGTGTGCATATCCATCTGATTGATACACACTTCTCATCAGATTACTTAACTTGAATACTCATGAGATTGAATTATGTTTGAAATAAATTGTGAGCATTGGCATAAGTGAGAATCCCTTTAAATTTGTGAGTTATAAAGTTACACTATATGTTGGGAAAAAAAAATTCTGCAGTAAATGGTAGAATATGAATTTGCCAGGAATGTGAAATTATAAGCTTCCGCACATGTGTTGAAAATTGCCATGTGTTGAAGTGGAATTGGGCAATTATTTGAGGTGCATGCTTTTATATGCATGAGTGAAGAAAGATCCTGGTTCATTAGGAACCAACCAACAAAAAACATTAAAGTTTTAAAAGTTTAATAATAACTTTAAAATTAATTATTATTATTATATTAAAATGATAAATATATAATTTTAAAATGTAATATCAATATTTTTATATATAAAAAAATTAAGGATATATATATATATATAAATTTAAATAAATATTTAATTAAAATATATACGATTTTTATTTATATTAAATTGATTATTCTGATTATTTAAAAAAATAAAAACAGTTTAAACTTTTAATTATTATATATATTTTCCAATATATATAAATTAAAAACTATATAATATAATATAAAAATGTCATGTACATTTTTATTAATTAAATGTATAATAAAATAAATATTAAAAAAGTAAAGTGTAATACAAATTACAAATTGATTTTCATATAAATATCTATCGTTTCATTATTATAAGCTAGCGTTATCAATATTTGAAAATATAATAATATTTTTTGAGTTAGTAATAGGAGAATTCACAATAATACCTATATTCTGTCAATGTTTCAAATTCTAATAGGAATCCATTATTTAAACCAAAAAAATTCTTGTTAGGATTTGAAACGTTAATAGAATGTGGATATTATTGTGGATTCTCCGGTTACTAACTCAGAAAATATAAACCAAAAATATCTAAAATCTAGAATATAATAATATATATACATCAAAATATTAAAAGATATAATATATAAATCAAAAGTGAAAAACTTAAATTATAATTTTAAGTGAGATGGCTGCATAAGGTTAATAAGGAAGAAATAGGGCATTTAACTACTTAATGTGGATCACGTGAAACTGGACAGAGAGAAACGAGTAAGGACGAAAATATGGCAAGTAGATTAATTTTTTAAATAGGATTAAGGATAAGTTATTTATTGCTTACTCTTTTGTGAGATTAGCAAGTAGGGCGAATAAAGATAAGCATAATATTATTATATTTGTAATAATTATAGTATTTTGATTAGGTATTAGTTTGTTTTGAGGTCAAAAATTTATAAGGCGTATTTATAGTTTAATATTAGGAATTTTTTTATTATTATTTAAATTTATTTATTTGTAAAATGATTGGTTGATTTATTATATAGTTCTTAAGTAATTTCCATTTCTATTAGTTATTGTTTTTTTGTTTTTTGTTTTATTTTATTTATTATTTTATTTTTTATATTATTCTATTTTCATGAATATATAATTTTCACAATATTTTCCAATTTAAAGTGATTTATTATAATATTAAAACAAATTATGTATATATATATTATATGGATGGACGTTAATATAAACAATATTAGTTTTTTTTTTTTGTGATGCATCCAATAATACAATATTTTATTATTGTCTTATTTTTGTGATAAAATCTTTGTCTTTGTCTTTTTTTTGTTTAATTACGTTGTATTTAAGCTAAGTGGCAGGTACTAGTTACTATGTAGCTCTTGTTTAATAACAACAGATAAACAATTATAATTATAATTATTATCCAATTTTAAGGTCACAACCAAGCCACACACCAAATTGGTGTATGTAGCTCTTGTTTAATAACAAGAGATAAACAATTATAATTATAATTATTATCCAATTTTAAGGTCACAACCAAGCCACACACCAAATTGGTGTATGAGACCCCCTTGTTTGTGGGACAAGGTAACAATATTAGTTAATCACATTTCTTTATTTTTGGTGATGGCATCCAATAATACAATATTTTATTAGTTGTTTTATATTTGTGATAAAATCTTTGTCTTTGTTACTTTTTTGTTTAATTAAGCTATATTTAAGCTAAAAAGTGAAGCCAAACACCAAATTAGTGTATGAAACCCTCTAAAAAAACGTATATACTCTACCCCTCTGCTTTTGAACCTGTGACTTCTTAAAAAAAACACATACTTTTAACTATTAAACTAATATAACAATATTCAACCAATATAAAAATAAAAAATATACTTACATCATTATAACCATTTTGAATAGTCTCAATACGCCATCAATGTACTTTTCAAAATAATATACACTTACCTTCACCTAACTTTGCAATTTTCAATACACATCGCTATTGCCATTTTGACTTTGCTTCACATGGTTGAAGATCTCGAAAAATATTTACTCTTATCTAAGAATGTGAAACACCATGATTGTGATAAGTTTGTTTTATTTGTAACGTAAGGTTACTTAATCCCACCAACCCATAGGATATGAGAGTATGAAAATCTTTACCATGGCAATTTTCAAAGTAGGGGAGAATCTTGCAAGTGGGGTCATTAATGCCAAGGATATGTTAAGATTAAATGTTCTAAAATATTAAGTACTAATGACTTTTCTGCAAGCAGAAGAGAATCTTACAAGGTAGGTCATATGTGTCCAAACATTTACTCTTACATAAAAATGTGTAACACTATGAATGTGATGAGATTGTTTTGTTTAATGAGGAGCTCTATTTTTAATCCCATAAACCGATGGGATATGAGAATCTTTACCACTAGAATCTTTCAAGTAGAGGAGAATCTAAGACTAAGAGATCTAAAAATTTAAATAATGATTTTTTTTTGGCTGGGGAAGTAGAGAATCTTGCAAGATAAGATACCATCTTAGCTTTTACAAGTTTTATAGTCTTGAAAAATTAAATAATAATTTTTTAATATTTAATAAGGAAAATGTAATAATTATTATATAAAATATTTTAAATGGATATTAATTTATATTATTTTTTAATGTGTAATATATAATTGTGGTAATTATAATTTAAGATGGTGAGTTCCAAGAGATAGTTTGGTTGGTCGTGTTCATGTTGTTAAGTATTTCGCTTAACCAGAGGTCATGGGGTCAAATTTCCTCGACGCCCTTGGGGTTAGGCATTGCTAATTTAGCTGACGGGTAGATCCCTTCGGGTTGATCTACCTAGATTTTCCCGTGGATGTAGTGGTCACTTAGTGTCCGTGAACCACCCTTAAACAAAAAATTTAAGATGGTGATGTCTATACCATGTAATTTAATGATAGTATTTTTAAATATACCAATTAATAAAAGAGACATAAATTTGTCATTAACTTGTACTACGACTGTGAATAGTTCTATGTATTAAATTAATGTTTAGTGTATATTATTTTTTCTATTATTGTTGTCCAAAATATAAAATGAAAATGACACATTACCAATTATTGACTTAATACATGGTACATATGACTTGTAAATTAACCAATATATCAATTATACAAATTATTCATGAATTTTCCATAATTCATAAAATATCTCTTCCCTTTCATGTAATATTTAATATATATTAATGGTTGTTTTAGTTAAGATATTAATCTCTCTCACAGACACATATTAACATAAATGAAATATATTTTAAATATGCAATATAAAATTACTAAATTAGAAAGTAAATTAATAAATAAAATAATTATGTTTTTAAATTAATTAATTGTATTTAAAGTTATAATTTTGATGATGATGATGATTAACGTCCACTAAGACTAATATGGTCTATCAGACCCTAAAAAAAGATATTAGTTGAGATTCTTTAATATTTCATTTCTATGATCGAAAAGAAGGGGGAGAAGTGTTTCTAGATCATCATTTCCACTAGCTTAACAAGCATGAAGGTTGGTAGTGTGACAAATATTTTGAAAATTAGAATAGATGTGAGTAAGAGCTAGGCAATCTTAGAGAAAGTGCTTTTCATCTTCAACCCTCTTAGTATCACAAAGGTGATAGACTATTTCATCCCAATGTGTTTTGGGAATTGCCCAATGCCTTATTTCACTTTGAAGCTCATAAGAATTAGTTCTTATCTTGGCAGTTTTCATTTTCTTCTTAGCATTGCTCAAGTTAGAAAGTTAATTTTGGTTATCAAGATTGGGGTTGATCACCTCCTCATAATACCTTAGCTTCATTTTTTCCTCTAACTCCTTATCATCCCACAACTTATCCTTAAAATTAGAAGTAATATTTTTTATTTTATTTTATTTTATCCTTATTCTCTAAGATGATCTCCTTCTTTACCCCCTAATGGTCCAGACAAGACTGGGCATCCTGATGCTAGCCTTGCTTGAGCTAGAGGTGGGTGTTTTAGCTAAAGTTAGAAGAAATTTTGGGGAACCTCTTGGCTTCCACGTTGTATAACTTCTTCTTATACAAGAGATACCCAATTATAACCATACTTTCATTGGGGAAAAGATTAGCTTCAATCAAGAATATAGAGTGGTGACTATTTCTTTCAATGTTAAGGTCGTAGGTTATAAATTTCTTTTGGATAAGCCTAATATTCCTCCACGATCCTATAGATATACTGCAACCTCAAACCTCACATCCATATAAAATAACAACGATGAGAGTCTCAAAGAGGATTTTTTTTTTTACTCCTTACTCAAAGATTTGTTGAATTGCATTTGTTTTCAAATCCATAATAAGCTTTCAAACTCCCAATTATCCTTTTCTCAATGTTATAATTCCAGTTGATTTGAAGATGAATGTCGATTCCCTGATACTTATACGAAGAAACTTTCTCCAATTAGTTATAATCATAAATGAAATTATCATAGTTGATATTTTTGGATTTAATTATCATGACTTTAGTCTTGTTGGTATTAACAGTCATACCCATTTTGAAGCAATAATCTTGGAGGATTTTATGCTTCTTGTTGAGATCGTCATGGCTCCTATGTAGAAGAGTAATATCATTAGCATAAACAAGAAGAGTAGTGACCATATTAGTGATTTTGGGGTCATCACATCCTACAGCTTCCATGTTAAAATATGACAACAAAACGTAATTGTGGGTAAAATTTGTAAATTGCTGTCAATTAGTTTTGTAACAGGATTCATAACGAGAAGGAGTTATGTAACGAATTGCCCATATGAATTGGGGTGCCTCAAGAGGCTTGTATCATGGAGAATCATCTTTGATTAATAATTATTTCCAATCCCTTTCCCCGTGGAGGTTTCCTTGACACATTGTCAAGGTTTTACCACGTAAATTCATTGTGTTTACTGGTGTATGTTTGTTCCAGTTTCCTATTCATTTTCTCTATATTTCTTTATTGTCTAATAAGCTATTCAGACCAACAATGGTTGTGGGAAGTCGCTTGTGGAAAAAGATTGTGGAGATTCGAAAGTTGCGAGAAGAAAGCATTCGATCAGTAGAAAGGCTAGAAAGTCCTCTAAAGTCTAGGTATTTATTTATTCTTTTAGCAGAATTTTGAATTCCATTGAGCACTAGTAAATTTGTGGAAAGATAAGGGGAATAGGGTTTGAAGTTTTTGAATTTTTTTCCTTTATATTTGAGGCAATCTCAAGAAATATAATTCTAAGAAACTGTGGAGTAAGCTTAAAAGAAATCATGGAAATTAAAAGTTAAAAAAAAAAGAGGACAACATAATCAGATTTTGTGTAGGAAATCTAAATCAGAAAGAAACCCTAGTTGAAAGTAGATTGTGGAGAAAATAAAATTGAGAAAGAAACCCTAGTAGAAAGCAGAAGATAAACCTTAGAAGCAAAATTTTATTAACATTATAGAAAGAAATGGAAAAAATAAAGAATGCAAAGTTCGGGGTGGAGAAATTCACAGACAAGAAGAACTTTGCTTTATGGAAATAGAAAGTTAGGGATTTCTTGTACAACAAGGGTTTCATAAAGCATTCGACGGAATGGAGAAATAACCTACTAGCATGATATATGCGAATTGGGAGGACTTGGATGCCCAAGCTCTTAGTACCATTAGATTTTTCCTAGCGGATGAAGTTCTCTTCCACATCATTGAAGAGAGTACAACTATAGGTTTGTGGGAAAATTTGGAAAAAATGTATATAAAAAAATCGTTAAGCAACATAATTTATTTAAAAAGACAATTGTACAGTCTTTAGATGAAGGAGGGTACAAAATTCGTCAAACATTTAAATGTTTTTAATACACTTATTTAACAATTATCAGATATGGAGGTTAAAATACAGGAAGAAAACAAAGTTATAGCATTGTTGCATTCTCTACCTGAGTCATGAGACCACTTCATACTTCAATCAGTTTGATCGTTGTTGATTCTTTGAAATTTGAATCAGTTGTGGGAGCTCTATTATCTGAAGAGTATAGAGGAAATCCAATATTGAAACATGTACACCAGAAGCCATGATAGCCAGAGGTTAGTTAAAGGAAAGAGGGGAGAAAGTAAAGGGTTCTTCCATATCAAAATCAAAGGAAAGAAGTGTAAAGCCAAATGCTAGCACTGCAACAAAATTAGACACCTCAAGAAAGACTATTGGAAATAGAAAGAGTCTAAGAACCCAAAGAAGGAAGCAAATCAAGTTGATTCATGTATGATTGATGAAGTTTTTTCTGCTGAAGAATTATGTATGGTAGATGAAACTTTACCTCTATTTAATGTCTCTCAGAATGTTGAAAATTGGTTGTTAGACTCTGATGCTTCTCATCACATGAGTCCACACAGAAATTTGTTTACTTCATATGAATTTTTAAATGGTAGTTCTGTGTTTATAGGTAATAATGTATCATGTCAGACTATTGGGATGGGAAATATGAAAATTAAAATGTATGGTAATATAGTTAGAAAATTAACTTTTGTTATACATGTACCTGAATTAAGAAAAATTTTGATTTCTTTGGGAGTGTTAGACTCAAATGGTTACAAGTTTACATGTCTGAATGGAGTGCAGAAAGTCTCAAAAGGCACCCTCTTGGTTGTTATGAAGGCAGAAAAGGTCAAAAATCTTTACAAACTCAAAGGAAGTACTCAATTCAGTGAGGCAACGATTGTGTCAGAGAAAGAAGAAGAAGGTACTCGCCAATGGCATGAACGATCGGGTCACATGAGCAAGAAAGGTCTTTAGGTACTAATGAACAACAAATTGCTTCCTGATTTGAAATCCTTGAACTTGGATTTTTGTAAAAATTGTGTGTATAGAAAACAATGTAAACAAAGGTTTAAAACTGGAAGTCATAATAGTAAAGAGATTTTGGACTATATTCACTCTGATCTGTGGGGACCATCTCCTATTGTATCTTATGGAGGTTCTTTATATTTCTTAACATTTATTGATAATTTCTCCCAGAAAGTTTGGGCCTTTATGTTGAAAAAGAAAGTCGTTGTATTTAATGTTTTTAAATAATTTAAAGCAGTGGTGGAAAATAAAATAGGCAAATCAATCAAATGTTTAAGAACTTGCAATGATGGTGAATTTAGTTCTCTAGAATTTGAGCAATATTGTAAGGATGAAGGGATTGTTAGACATAAAAGTACTGTTTATACTACTCAACAAAATAGTGTTGTTGAATGTATGAATCAAACTCTTATGGAAAGAGCCGGAAGCATGATCAGCAATGCTAACCTGCAAAAGGAGTTTTGGGCAGAAGAAGTATCCACTGCTTGTTATTTAGCTAACAGATCACCTTCAGTTGCAATTAATTGTAAAATTCCTGAAGAAGTTTGGTCTGGTCAGTCTTGTGATTATTCACATTTAAGGATTTTTTATTGTGATGGCTGTTGTAGCTTATATTGTGTTTTTAGCTTTATTTATCAGTGAAATCACTGCAGGGGTTCAACCTCAATGAAGCTCCCTTATATTCTTTACCCCCGCAAAGTCTAAAAGAAATGAAGTATTTCATTTATTATATATTGAAATAAAAAAGAACAAGTGTAAAAGAATTGGCCCCGGGTTGCTATGCGACAAAAAAAAAATCACAATATAAATAGCTATATGGAGCAAATCTCGTTATATATATGTGTGTGTGTGTGTGTGTGTTAAGAATGCGATCAAATCGCAATCGCAAAATGCAGTGAGCAGTTAATAAAGTGATGAACAAGGCAGACCCGAGACATATATATATACATATTATACATATATATACAATATACATATATATACATATACATATATATATATACACATATATATATAATATTTACACATATATATATATATACACATATATATATATATATATATACACACACACACACACACATATATATATTATATATATATATATATATAATGTTGTAAATTCCGTCGGGTCTTATTGTATAGTAAAGCCTCTCATAAAACATGCATATGGGTTCTGCCAATCGCGATTGCATGATGACCCAAAAAGATATAATTGTGCTTATAATGCCGACAGGTCTAAAATAACACAGAGCGCTCTATTCTATATGTATGTGATTCCCGTCGGTTGCATCTGCGATAAGGTTTCGGACCCCATATATAATATATATATATATATAATATATATATATATATATATATATATATATATATATATATTATATATATATATATATATATATATATAATGTGTTTAATACTCCGGCACGTCCGTCATATCGCAAGTTGTAAAGGATTGGGTTAATACACCACTGAAAAAGGGTCGATTGCGATTTGTGAAGGGAATTTAATGTAACGATGAACGAGTGGATCCAATGGATTTATTAAACAGAGTTAATTATTTTTAGTTCCACTTTTGTGTGCCTTGCATTAATTTTGTTGTGTAAAGGGGAAAAATTAGTATTAGAGCCGAATCCGAAAAGGAAGGAAATTGGTGTTGTTTCCTTTGTATTTTGGCCAATCAAAACGCCTGATACATACGTAAGCCCATATTTACGCATGGCTAACACAGTTTATCATGGCTAATATGGATTAAACATTATTAAGGCATATACAGAAGAAATCAAGAGCCGATTAACAGAGCCGAAAAGCCATTAGTCATTTTCATTTTCTATGTTCAGTTATTTTATGTTATTTTATGTTCTTTGAGATGTTTTTACCCTCTATGTAATATTTTGTAATAATTATTACTTCAAATAGTTATAGAAACAATTTTAGTAGTTTGACAATTTCAAAGATCAGCAACTGTTTCACGAATGTATTAAAGGAGGAAAAATTACAGAGAGGGGGTTTGAATTTTGGAGAACCTGGAGACTAAGCTACTGTTTTTCTGAGATAGTTGTTAATTAATGAAAGAATCAGAAGTTTCCATGAATGGTTGGGTATAATTTTGTAACTTCTCTGTCATGTGTCATCTTATGTTCTCTTCTTTCAAGTATATTAATGAAGCTACAGGTCTTTATTTGCTTATGTAGATAAAGTTAAAATTCCTTGAAAGTGCACTCCTATACTTGAAGTTTTCACCTTCCTTTCTAAGTTATAGATAATAGTTTTTGTGTAAGGCAACATATTATGTTTAACTTCTCCAAGGGTTGTAGATAATAGTTTTTGTGTCAAGTAGCATATTGTCTATGATTTAGTTCTCATTTTCATAATTATTCTAAGTGACGGATAATAGGTTCTGTGTTAAGCAACATATTATCTTTGACTTCTCCTTCAAGCTTTCTTCATTCATCATTTATATCTAGCAACAAATGGCATTCTGATATTTTCCAGTCACACATGTATTAAGGGTTAAAGACCAAGTTTTCCAGGTCCTTCATTTGAGAACATAGCATATAATTAAGTGACAAATAAGTGACAGTAATTATAAACATTAATTTCTTAAACACAACTTCTCTACAACCAGGAAATTGGTTTCTTAATGTACAACATTAATTGGCGTCGTTGCTGGGAAGAGAAGACAATAACACTTTTCCCTAGTGTTTTCAATATTTTCCTCTGGTTGTTCAGTGAGGAGGAAATACTTGGCTGTTTTGAATCAAAGCAATAACTTTGGCTTCAAGAAGGCCCCATAAAAGATCAGACACTTCATAATAGAAGGTTCAATATCTTTCATATCCTGAAAGGCTAGTTTCTAGGAGGGTTGGAAATTATAGGATCCTAATTACACCCATTCCTATATTGTTTGCATCAGGGAGTAACTTATCCGAACATTCATTTGATAAAGAGTCATATTTTTCATCATCTTCATTCCAGGAACCTAACTATCAAGATCAATCTTTAGAGTCCATTACTTTTTGTTTACATGCTATAATTATTCAACCTGAACCAATATCCACATTCCCACCTCTACACATTCCATTTACTTCTAAGTCAGGTTCTGCATTTGTTGGTAATCAAGGTTCAATAAACATGGCAGTACCTGCATTCTTGATGAATAGGTATGCACCTCTTCAATTGCCACAATTGTTGAATCAAATGCCACAACCATTAAATCAAATGCCAAAGGAATACCTCAAGATTCTTCCTCATTTTACGGGGGAAGATGAACAAACTGTAGAGAATCATGTGTTGGTATTTTTTAATTTTGCAGAAAGCAAAAATTTTGAACATGTAGATGTTGTTCTAAGACTTTTTGTTCGATCCTTGGATGGAGAAGCAAGGAAATGGTTTAAATGACTTCCCAATAATTCTATTCCTTCTTGGGAAGAGATGGAACATTTATTCATTCAGAAATGGGGGCTAAAAAGACCATGGGTATTCATTAATAGAGTTTACTTCCATAAAGAAGAAGTTTGATGAAACTGTGGCCGAATTTGTCAAAATATTTAACAAATTGTACAATAGTCTTCCAGCAGAGATTAAGCCTCCTCCTACTAGTGCGAGAATAACTTTTGTAGGGGATTTTGAATCAAATTTTGGATTCAAATTAAGGGAAAGAAGATCTCCAACACTTGATCAAATCCAAACATATGCATTAGAGATAGAAGCAAATCTGGTGGCTGCAAGAAAATCACCGGAGGCACAGCCTATCCAAGACAAGGGAAAGGCAAAGATGGAATCCTTTCAAAGTCAAGAATTGGAGGATATGCGTTATGTAATTAAAATTTTGTCAGATAAGCTAAATAAATTGGAGTTAGAAAATAAGAATTTTCAAAAGCAAATACAGTATAATAAGAACTTTAATCCCCAATATAGAAGACAACCTTTGCAAATCTATAGAAGGAAAGAAAAGATCAAAATCACATTCAAGCACCGTTATATATAGAAGCAGATCTTGGTGAAGAACAAGAGCAACTTGAAGATCAAATTTCTACATTATATGCAATATATGAAGATGAACTTGGTATAAATATGAAACATATGCCATTCATGAAGAAGAGTATGAATATGATGAAACATATGCCATTCATGATGAAAATAAAATTAATGAATATTGGAAGCAATTCTCTGATTTTATGCAGGCTGAACTACATAAGAAATATGACTTGAGATCGAGGAAAAGATCAAGAAATCAAGAAAATAAAAGTGAGCAGCAAGTTTCAACTTCCTCACCAAAGGTGACTCCAAAAGAATCTTAGCCTGCAAAACAAGTGAATAAAGGAAAGCAGCAATAGAATGCAAATGGCAAGACACAGATACTTCAAGGTGAGTCTTCTCAAGATCAAGTTGAAAAAATTCCTTTGGAGAAACTTGTTTCAATTCCTCAAGTAATTCTAGTCATGAAAAAAGGTGAAGAGGAGAACAAAAGGACTGCTAAATAGGGTCACTTGTTTAGTCTTACTAAGGAGTTGGAAAAAGTAAGAATTCAGGTTCCTCTTACAGAATTGACAAGAATACCTATTTATCAAAAGGATATTGTTGAGTTTGTTAATTTGAAAGAAAATGAGATTATAAACGACACTGTAAATCTGCAGGAAGATAAACCATTAGTGATTTTTGGTCCACATGTTGAGGAAATAGACTCTTCAATACCACCTTTTTATATTTCTTTATTGGTCCATGATTTCCTCTTACATAATTGTATGTTTGATTCGGGAGCTTCACAAAATATTATGCCTTTGCCAATAATGAAGCAACTAAATCTACAAGTTACCAAACCCTATAGGGACTTGTATTCTTTTGATTCGAAAAAAGTCAAGTGTCTTGGGGTCATTAAGGATTTGGCAGTGTCACTAGCTCAAATTCCAGCTAGAAGCTTGGTCATAGATGTAGTAATAGCAGATATTCATGCTAGATTTGGAATTCTTCTATCTAGGTCCTGGGGGGCTAAATTGGATGGTGTTTTGAAGCTAGATTTTACGTATGCTGTTATACCAACTTTTAGTGGGGAAGAGAGGAGATTGTACAGAGAAACTAGATTTGTAAAAGCAATCACAAAAAATGGAGCAAGTAATGCACCTGTATATAGCCAGGAGAAGGATGATTTTGCTTGTTTCACACTGCATGATAATGTAGAGCTGATTGAAGATAATCAGAAGCATATTACTTCAGCCAATGTAATTATAGAGTTACAAATCGAAGGAGTGTGGAAATTCTTCTTGGATGGCGCTTATTCCAAGAAAGGAACAGGTGCTGGTTTTCTTCTAATTGCTCGTGGAGGTAATATGTTCCCTTTTTCTTTCAAATTAGAGTTCGAGGCAACAAACAATGTGGTGGAATATGAGCCCTTGATTATTGCTCTACAAACATCTAAACAGATGGGAGTTAAGTCAATTTCTGCTTTTGGAGATTCAGAGATGATTATTAAGCAAATAAAAGATCACTGCCAAACAAAGCACCCTAGGCTTAGGGCATACAAAAATGAGGTATGGGATTTGATTGAGAACATTTTTGAAGCTTTAACATTCAATTCATTCAAAGAGATGAGAATATATTAGCAGATTCATTGGCTGTGGCAGCGAGTACTTTTAAGCTTCCTATTAATCCAAGACTAAGACATGAGGTAGAAATGAGACACAAAACTTCTATTCCTGATAATGTTAAAAATTGGCAAGTTTTTGAAGATGATCAACAGATTAAAGTGTTTTTGACTATGGTTGAAGAGTTTGAGGACACAGAAATTGATCAGGGTGAAGAAGAGACAACAGAAATTGCAGAAGCCAGTGGTTTAAAAGATTCAAAAGCTAATCAGAAAATCTTTCAATAGAAAGATAATATTATGCAAAAGGGACTTGTTCCCCTTGAAAGACTTTTTAATCCCAATGATGTGGCTATTGACTCAAGGAAAATTTCACAGGAGGAACACATTTAGGATCACAACATTGGAACTCAGGAGAAACCCAGGTTAGTAAAATTATACGATGGAGTTTCACCTAATTTTCAAGAATTATCTTGATGTCTTTACATGGTCCTATGAAGATCTCAAAACTTATGATGTAAATATTATTCAACATAAAATTCCTTTGAAGGATAGAATTAAACCCTTCAAACAGAGGCTTAGATAGATAAATCCGTTGCTTCTACCAGCAATTGAAAAGGAGGTCAAAAAGTTACTTGATGCCAAAATAATAGTTCCACTCAGGTATTCTGATTGGGTGGCTAATTTAGTTCATGTGAGAAAGAAAAATGGAGAAATAAGGTTATGAGTGGACTTCAGAAATCTCAATAGGGCTTCTTTAGAAGATAACTATCCATTGCCTAAATGGATCATGTACTGCAAAAGGTAACAGGATCTTTTAGAATGTCAATTTCAATGTTGGATGGATTTTCTGGGTAGAATCAAGTGGCTGTGAATAAGGATGATCAGAAAAATACGACATTTACAACCCCTTGGGGAACCTTTATGTATGCCAGAATGCCTTTTGGATTGATGAATGTAGTTACTACGTTTCAGAGGGCTTTGGACATTGCTTTTATGGCAGATAAATTTGTAGTAATATATTTGGATGATATTACTATCTGTTTGGCTAAAAATCTTTTGAACCTAAGTCAGGCCCCAATAAGCCAACAAATTGTTCCATTGCCGGGACCAGGATCTGCCTAAGGGATGTCTGATGTCGGAACACTAGAACCCTACAAAGAAAGAGATTGAAGATTGGTTGGATCAGAAGCTGCATGAGTTCGTTGTATAGGAAAACAAAAACCTGTAAATATCTAAGGAAAGGTGGTTGGATTGCTACATATATATGGAAATCCAAAAGATCTTCTTCATAACCTTCTCATTAGAACTGTATGAGTGGATTGCGAGGCTAGCTGATAGTCTGGGAAGGTGCAAACTTGATCAACCAATAGTGTGGACTCCAAAGTTGGTGCGCAGGATAGAGGCATCTGAAGATAAAATCGCATGGGCGGTAGATCATTGGCTGGATCGGATAATAGGAGGGTTTATCATTGAATTCGCGATAGACACAACCGTGAATTACAGTGAAGCTAAAAGACATTTTCTCAAGGGACTATGTGGTAAGTATATCAAATCATTGAATACCTAGATTAACATGTTGTTATGTGAAAAACGGGTTATGCGAATCCATTGATGTCTGGGGTAATGCGGAGAAGAAGAGGATACCAAGGGATTGAAGGATTAGAGAACAATCCCCTAATTTCACTGTCACAAGAAAGCGAGGAGGAGCTCATTGCGTTCTCTCCGAGAAGCATGGTCCAGTTGATAAAGTAGCGCATTCCACTGTTACCACCTCCATCCACGCCACCACCCACTTCACCTACATCAACCCCAGCATCACCTACCCCACCTCCACCACCTCCAAGGGTTGGAATGGTGAGTGCGATCAAGTTTCCCGTATTTCAAGGCATAGGAAATGAGGAACCAAACCAGTTCTCGTTTGTCGTAAAGGCAATACGGGAAACCCAAGGTGTTACGAATGATAACATCAAAAAGGCTACTTTGGTAAGCACGTTGCAAGATCACGCGTTGACATGGTATATAAAGCACTCTAGCGATCATCCAAATGCGGGAATAGTGAATATCCAGTATGCCTTGAACAAAGAATTTAACCGGCCGAAATCAGAGACGTAGTCGATCATCGAGTTCAAGGAGATTATGATGTTGTCAAGAGGAACCCCCTGGGATCTGGATCAAATACTGAAGAGTATGATCTACGAGGCTAACATGATGTTGATGGATGCGCAACACCACACATTGTTTGTGGCGTCTTTGATGCCACATCTGAGGACAACGCTCTCACAGCAAAAGATCTCGACCCAGGCTGAAGCGTTAGAGATAGCGATGAGGTTGCATGAAACTCCAATACATGATCCTAGGTTGGGAGTTCAGCAAATCCACGCGCAACTACAAAACTATGCTTGGAGATGCAAAGTTTGAAACAAGATAAGGTGCCCTGGTCAGAAGCACGCGAAGAGTTGTGCTACATAACATGTAAAGGCCAGGGACGTGATAAGGATTATTGTCTGATATTCGCAAACTATTTGGCAGGGGGGACCAATGCCATTGCGACCAGAGGCATAGGTGGGGCCAAGCATAGTGCTCCCGCTCTGGTGTGTGATTTTTCAAGTGGGAGGAAAGCACACAACGGAAAACTGTCATCTATTGTAGAAGTTTACACAACCCCCCGAGCAGCTATTTTGCAATTTTTGTAGATCGGTGGGCCATGACGAATGAAATTGCCAAAGTTATGAGTTGCTGACGGACTGGACACCTACTTACAAAATGCAGACTAAGGTGCGAGGTCAGGATCCAGCTACAACAATAGTGCGGGGTCGATTCCAGGGATGCGAACGGGGACAAGGAGGAATGGCACCCGGAGGAGGGCGTGGATAGTTCATTTGCTACAATTGTGGAGGACCTAGGAATTACGTGCATGACTGCACGAACCCGACCAGAACATGTTTCCTGTACTGTTACCAGTTTGATCATGAAGTGGTAGATTGCCCCATGCTAATCGCACAGATGCGTGAAAAAGGGGTGCTTCAGTCCACTCCCACACAAAACGTTCAAATGATGAAGGTTGAACCGCACGAAGAGGAGCCTAACGTGAACATGGTGCTCAGAAGCAGTGTGACTACAGGATGAGGAAGAGGAAAATGTTCCCCAAGTACCTTTGCTACCACGATATATCTTTCCATGGAAAGGTACGGCCAAGATATCGAAGGACCTAGAGGCTATGAAGAGTACACTCCAGACCCCGCTTCTACTGGATGAAATAAGGTTTGACGGTCTGCCGCTAGGATGAGTACCAAGTATCAAGTTCGAAGATTAGGATCTTGCGAACAGCGAGAAGTTCCCCTAATTGGCCGAGGAGAAATTACTGCAGCGAAAGTGGATACGAGGTGTGGAGAAGGCGGGATTACTCATTCTAAGGTGGATACCCCACTATCACCGCGCGACCATCTCAATTTTTGTTTTCCGACAGTTACTATGTCTCATACATGATGGGTATCTCTGGCTGGAGGAATCAATACCCATCATAGCCGATTTAATACACTGAATTTCCTAGCTACTGACTAAAGGAAACGATCTTGCAAACATAGTCGGAACAAGTAGTGACCTGGGCCTTACAGAAGCCATGAAGGTTAAATATAAGTTGGAAAAGCACAAGTGAGGGTATGTAATATCAAACATCAAGGATTGAGGGGTGCGCATCACAACCCAGTTACTAGCTAGTAAGCTCATGAGGAAATTTCGCACAGATGAGGTGCCAGCGTCTGTCATTGCATTCGTGAAGCAATGTGCAGAAGGGGTGCAGATCAATTGGGCACAGTTTCTCTGTGACCAATTTTTGACAAATTGTCAGGAAGCCCAGGAGCAAGGTAAGAGTTTCCATTATGCACGGTCCTAACAATCTTACTGGTTGCAGGAGAACTGCTGAAGGGCAACCAATTTCCTGAAATTGAGGAGAACGTTCCTGAAGCCGTGTGGTATAACTCACTCCGGGCTACGAAAGATGCCACGACGATTCGTGAGATCAAGGTGTTTTGGATATTCATGGAAAAAATTATCCGGACATGGATCGCTCACATACTGCAATTATCCCTGACGGTATACAACAACTTGCAAAGCGCGGCTGAGTTCAAGGTGGACATGCATAATTTGTATATTTGGGCGCGAAAGGATCCAAATCAAACATGGGTAAAGCTTCCATTCATGGCAACGGACGATGCAATTTATGAGGTAATGGCAGCATGACCTCAGAAGTGGCACACTGCAGACTTGGCTGAATTAGAAAGGATTACAAAATAGCAGTGAAAGAACAAACTCAAGCTGCGACTCACTAAGACGGTGGAAAAGACACGGCAGGAACAGAAAGTAGCTTTGCAACAGGAAATGACCGAGGAAGCGATCGTCGAAGAGATCAGGGAAGATCAAGAAATTTCGATGAAGTAGGACATGCAGGGGGAAACGAAGACATGGGAATGCATGGACCTTACCATAAAGCCAACCCAAGTCAAGAGGCCGCGCATCCAGGAGCCACCACATACACACAAAAAGACAAAGACAGCAAAGACCTTAGAGAAATAATTTCTTGATAGTAATGAATCGGTGCGTGATGTCACTAAATGTGCTTTGGAGGAGCTGATGATAGAGGAGACAACTATGTTGGGGGAGCTTAGGATGTAGTTATAGGCGTTACGGGTGCGACCCCCAGGAGGGATGATTTTGACCCTCACAGAAGGTACGCTCGTAGCAGAGCAGATGTTGTGTGCCCCCACGATGAACACCTTAGTATTACCAGTAGGCACTGTCCTAGCAAAAGCCGAAGGCAACACGAGGGGTTGGGGGTTGAATTTTACCATCTTTCCTAGAGAATCCCTATACCAACTGCAGGATGGAGTAACCGCTAAGGTTTGTGCCAGGGAAGGCTGCGCTCTCCAAGTATTAATGGAGAAAAAAGGAAATCTGGAGCAGATCAGTCTATAGCGCGACGACTTGATTGCACACAACCAAGGATTGGAACAGGCCGTGGAGGAGGTCTGTAGCAGCGTACTAGAAGTGGATGTGCCCGCAGAACTCCCCGCAGTTGACAAGATTCATCACATGGCAGCAGGATTCTGGAAGGACCAAGTGAAGGCCGCGAAAGCTCAGTGGGAGTTGAACTTGCAGATCACGGAGCTAAGGATGAAGGCGCAGCCTACTATACCCCCAGAAGTTCAAGAGCATTGTCGCTGTGAAATTTAAGCAGGATTGGAGGTGATAGTGTGTGTTGTACAATACTACATGGGATTGTTGGATCAGTCCCTTCTTATGCTCACATCACTACAAGAAGACCCAACACTACAGAAAGTAGAGACAGAAGCGCGGGAGTTGCAGAAGGCCTATGACAATGTCCAGGGGACTGCGCAAATAGTCACCATCACTCAGCGCTTGACCAAGATGAGGGAGGCCCAGGCTCTGAAGGAGCAGGTGGATGCCACATGACAATGAGAAGCTAGGATCAAAGCGTCCCTATAGCCTTGGCTTGAGGAACTGCTTACGATTACCACTACGATCGAGGGGAAGTTGACCGAGTTGCAAGACACATACGTGCTAAGGTACAAAGGCGCCTCCGATAATGCATCAGAATGTTGGGCATAATTGATACAATAGACAACAGAAGAATGTGTGGCAGATGTCAGTGCAGCGTAAAGGTTGCTAGAGGAACTACAAGCAAAGATCAACACACCAACCAAGTGACTCAGGACGAGTCACGATGATTGTGCTGGGGGATTATTGGGTAGTGCAGGCCCCACATAATGGGTTTGGGGCTTAAAGCCCGCAATTTTGGGTAAAAGCGTGGTAAGATCTCCACAAAGTGTGCAAAGCATGAATTGTAATGAGTCAAGTTAAAGGGTTGTCCGCCCGAAAATAATGTAAGCGAGTCGGCCTGATGGGACTGTATAAATAGAGCAAGGCTCTAAGGGTAGAAGGAAGTTCTAGTTGAATCTTGAATGTTATGGGTTTATGAAGCCAATAGTTGCTCTGAGTCTATAAGTCCAAGTCAAGTTTGATAGTAGTTAGAGTAGGCTCTGCAGCTATGTGTGCAGAGGCTTGGAAGAGTCCGCAGCTGTGTGCACGGACCCCTGCAGCTGAGTGCGCAGGGTGAAAATCAAAATATTAATAAAGATAAGTGATTCTGAACTATTGTGCAATAGGTCGCAGATCTATTTGTTTTGCTTATGTTCTTAGTTTATGCATCTCTATGGTTTTGTGCATTGGTTATTACTATTGAATTGCTTACTTAAAGAACGTAAGAAATAGATCTATAATAACTCGTTAATAGTAAGAATTAAGAAGCACCTCGTCACAGATCTACGCGGAAGCCTGACAGCAGTACAGAGTGGTGCAAGGGCGCCGATCAGTTCGTGACCCCTCCAGACCTCATCAAGACATCCCAAGGGTGCGGAAACCTAGTTCCAGCACCCTCCCCTACTACCTCGAGTGAGACTTCAATCCCCGCTCCGTAGATTATTACCAAAAGGGCTGGTAGTTCGGGATTTGTTTGGCTAAAACTCTTCCGAACCTGGGTCAGGGCCCAATAAGCTAATAGATGGAGTAAAGATAGATTCAGCTAGAGTACAAGCCGTGAAAAAAATACCACTACCTAGAAGTAAAAAGGATATCCAAAAATTTATGGGAAAGATAAACTTCCTAAGATGATTTGTGTCCAACTATGCGGAAATCGTAAAAGAAGTTATTGATATGTTGAAGAAGGAGAATGAAGTGCGTTGGACCAAAGAAGCTAAAGAATCATTTTCCAGGATTAAAAAAGCATTGCAGGCAACTCCAGCCCTAATCAACCCTGATTATCAAAAGCCTTTTCAATTTTTTTCATTTGCATCATCAAATTCAATAGCTGTTGTCCTACTGCAAAAGAATGATGAAGAGAAAGAGCAGGCAGTTGCAATCTTCAGTAAGATTCTTAAGGATTCTGAGCTTAAATATAATATTCTTGAGAAACATGTATATGCTTTGGTAAAAGCCCTGAAAGCTTTTATAACTTATGTGTTGCATTCAAAAATCATTGCTTACGTGCCAAATGGTGCAGTAAAAGATGTATTAGTACAAGTTGACGTAGAAGGCAGAAGAAGAAAATGGATAGCCAAGATCCAAGAATATGACTTGGACATAAAACCCACAAAGTTGGTGAAAGGGCAAGGATTGGCAAAGATGTTAACAGAATCAAACTTTCAGGCATTGGGAATCAACCTACTGACACCTGTGGATGAAGGAGCAGCCGAAGAAAATGAAGGAAAGAAAAACCCAGGTATGAAGATCAGGTATAAGTTTTTGTGTTCAGAATGGTATAAGCATATAATTCATTATTTGTGTTTTCTTTCTTGCCCACAATCTCTAGATAGAACAAAGTATATAGCACTAAAGATTAAAGCGCAACCATATATGATTGTGGAAGGCAATTTATACTGGAAGGATCCTATTGGAATTTTATTACTATGTTTAACAGATGATGACTTTACAGGAACAATCAAAGATTATCATGAAGGGTTATGTGGAGGACATTATAGTTGGAAAATGATTGCACATAAAATCCTTCAGGTAGGATTTTATTGGCCTACTTTATTTGGTGATACATATAATTTTGTTAGAAGTTTCCAGAAGTGTCAGCTTTTTGCTGAAAAGAAGAGATTAGCTCCTTTACCTTTGATCCCAGTCTTCATAGAGGAACCATTCAAACAATGGGGATTGGAATTTGTCGGAGACATCAATCTACCTTCAAGTGGAAAACACAAGTGGGTTCTCACAACAACTCATTACTTCACCAAATGGGTAGAGGCTATATCTACTAAGAAAGCAAATGATCAGATAGTAATGAAGTTTCTGGAGGAGAATATTTTTAGCAGATTTGGATGCCCCATCAAAATTATAACAGACAATGCTCAACTCTTCAATTCAAGTAAGTTCATTACTTTTTGTCACAAGTATAATGTTATTTTGTCCCATTCAACAGCTTATCATCTGCAAGGAAATGAATTAGCTGAATCTACTAACAAAACTTAGATGAAGATCCTTAAGAAAACCATTGCAAAAAATCAAAGAGATTGGGATTCTAAGTTAAAATTTGCTCTATGGGCTACTAGAGTAACTACAAGAAGATCTACAGGGAAGTCACCTTTTGAATTAGTATATGGGACTCAGGTTTAGTTTCCGAGTCAACTTATGAAGCCGATGATTGCAATGATTCAGGAGGTGAAAGAAGAACCAAATTCTTTAATAAGAAGAATGAATAAAGTGGTGGAGATAAGCGAGAACAGGGACAAGGTAAGAGGCAACTTGATTATGTATCAGTCCAAGATGAAAAGTATTTTTGACAGAAAATCAAAGAAAATTGATTTTAAAGTTTCAGATTTAGTATTGAGATGGGATATCAGAAGAGAAGATAAGGGTAAACATGGGAAGTTTGATCCTCTCTTGTATGGCCCTTTTAGAATTGTTGAAGTGAGATCCAATAATACCTTCATTCTTGATAATCTTGATGGTGAAACTCTACAGTTGCCTGTCAATGGGTAATACTTAAAGCATTACTTTCAGTTTTGAAGAATAAGCGTCATTTCATTGTAAATACTGGAGTGAAATCAGTGTACAAATTCCATAGAATTTAATTTATGTGAAGCAATATATGACTCCATGCCCGGAGTGAAGGCACTAATCTATGGTTCTTAGTGCTTCTGTGGCAAAAGCACTATCCCCAGGTGGACCCAGATGTTGTAGCTTATATTGTGTTTTTAGCTTTATTTATCAGTTAAATCACTGCAGGGGTTCAATCTCAATGAAGCTCCCTTATTTTCTTTACCCCCGCAAAGTCTAAAAGAAATGAAGTATTTCATTTATTATATATCGAAATCAAAAAGAACAAGTGTAAAGGAATCAGCCCCAGGTTGCTATGCGATCAAAACAAATCACAATATAAATAATTATATGGAGTGGATCCCATTATATATGTGTGTGTGTGTGTGTGTGTGTGTGTGTGTGTTAGCAATGCGATCAAATTGCAATCGCAAAATGCAGTGAGCAGTTAATAAAGTGATGGACAAGTGGACTCGAGACACACACACACACACACACATATATATATATAATATATATATATATGTTGTAAAGTTTCGGTGGGTCCGTTGTATAGTAAGGCCTCTCATAAACATGCATATGGGTTCCGCCAATCGCAATTTGTGATGATAGACCCGAAAACATATATATTGCGTTTATAATGCTGGCGGGTCTGAAATAACACAGAGCGCCTATTTTATATGTATGTGATCCCGTCGATTGCGATCTGTGATAAGGGTTGGACCCGAAATATATATATATATATATATATATATATATATATATATATATATATATATATATATATATATATATATATATGTGTTTAATACTCTAGCGTGTCCGTCATATCGCAAGATGTAAAGGATTGGATTAATACACCGCTGAAAAGGGCTGATTGTGATTTGTGAAGGGAAGTTAATGTAACGATGAATGGGCGGATCCGATGGATTTATTAAAAAGATTTAATTCTTTTTAGTTCCACTTTTGCATGCTTTGCGTTAATTTTGTTGTGTAAAGGGGAAATTAGTATTAGAGTCAAATCCGAAAAGGAAGGAAATTGGTTTTGTTTTCTTTGTATTTTGGCAAATCAAAATGCCCAATACATACGTAAGCCCAGATTTACGCATGACTAACACAATTTATCATGGCTAAGATGGATTAAACATTATTAAGGCATATACAGAAGAACTCAAGAGCTGATTAACAGAACCGAAAATCCAGTAGTCATTGTCATTTTCTATGTTGAGTTATTTTATGTTATTTTATGTTCTTTGAGATATTTTTACCCTCTATGTAATATTTTGTAATAATTATTACTTCAGATAGTTAGAGAAACAGTTTTAGTTGTTTGACAGTTTCAAAGATCAGCAATTATTTCACAAATGTATTAACGGAGGAAAACTTACAGAGAAGGGGTTCGAATTTTGGAGAACCAAGAGACTAAGCTACTGTTTTCCTAAGATAACTATTGATTAATGAAAGAATCAGAAGTTTCCATGAATTTTTGGGTATAATTTTGTAACTTCTCTATCATGTGTCATCTTATGTTCTCTTCTTTCAAGTATAGTAATGAAGTTGCAGGTCTTTATTTTCTTATGTAGATAAAGTTAAAATTCCTTAAAAGAGCGCTCCTATACTTGAAGTTTTCACCTTCCTTTCTAAGTTATAGATAATAGATTCTGTGTAAGGCAACATATTATCTTTAACTTCTCCAAGGGTCGCAGATAATAGTTTATGTGTCAAGCAGCATATTGTCTATGATTTAGTTCTCATTTTCATAATTCTTCTAAGTGACGAATAGTAGGTTCTGCGTTAAGTAGCATATTATCTTTAACTTCTCCTTCAATCTTTCTTTCTTCATCATTTATATCTAGCAACAAATGGCATTCTGAGATTTTCCAGTCACACATGTATTAAGGGTTAAAGACCAAGTTTTCCAGGTCTTTCATTTGAGAACATAGCATATAATTAAGTGACAAATAAGTGACAGTGATTACAAACATTAATGTCTTAAGCACAATTTCTCTATAGCCAGGAAATTGGTTTCTGAAGGTACAACAATGGCTATGCTCTTATTCCTAAAAATCAATGCTCAAAATTAGATCCAAAATCAAAATGTTATATCTTTGTTGGGTATGACAATGCGGTGAAAGGATATAGGTTGTGGTATCCTTCTTCACTTGAGATAGTCATTAGTAGAGATGTAACATTTGACGAGACGTCTCTTTTAAAATCAGATGTTGAAAAAGTGGAACAGGAACAGGCATCACCAAATCACCGTATTCAGTTCGAGGCCAAACCTTTTTCAGAAACTCAAAAGAAACGAGAGACTTCTAAAGGAAAAGGTGAAGAATATGCAAAGGAAACTATTAAAATTTCATAACCAGTTCAGTAACCAGTCACTCTAAGAAGGTCTACAAGGGAAAGAAGAACATCCAAAAGGTATGAAAATTCTGCTTCATCTTTTGCATTGATTACTAAATATGGGGAACCTTCTTTTTATCACGAAGCAGTGGATGATGTGGATAACTGAAAGTGGAAAAATTCTATGGACGAAGAATTGGATCCCTTAGCCAAGAGCAAAACCTGGGATCTTGTAGAACTTCTTGAAGGAAGTATTTTGGATGCAAATAAATCTTCAAGTTGAAGCAGAATGTTGATGGCAGTATCGAAAGGTATAAGGTGAGGCTGGTAGCAAAAAGGCATTCTCAAGTTGAAGGTATTGACTTTCATGAGATTTTTTTCACCAGTCATAAAACTTGTTTCTATTCATATTGTGTTGGCACTAACTGCATTACTTAACATTGAGTTAAAACAGTTAGATGTGAAAACAAATTTTCTACATGGTGATTTGGATGAAGAGATATATATGGAATAGACAAAAAATTTTGTACAAGATCACAACAGAAGATTATTTTGCAAGCTCAAGAAATCATTGCATGGCCTGAGGAAGTCTCCCAGGCAATGGTACAAGAATTTTGACTCCTTCATGTTGATCCAAAACTTTATTAGAAGTAAGTATAATCATTGTGAATACTTCTAGAGTTTCAATGGCATATTCATTATCTTAGTTTCATATGTTGGCGATATCCTTATTGCAAGCAAAAGCATGAAAGAGATCAATAAGTTAAAGGATCAACTTTCTAGGACGATTGATATGAAGGATCTTGGAGTAGTAAAACATATATTGGGCATGAAGATACACAGAGATGAAAAAATGGAAAGCTTTGGTTATCACAATAGAAGTATGTTGAAAGAGTACTTGAAAAGTTCAATATGAACGATGTGAAACATGTTGATGTTCCATTAGCTTCTCATTTAAAACTTTCTTTGGTTTTGAGTCCTAGAATTGATGAAGAAAAGAAGTATATGTCTCGTGGACCATATGAAAATGTTGTAGGGAGCTTAATGTATGCAATGGTCAGCAAGTTCATGACAAATCCAGGTGAAGAACATTGGCGAGCAATGAAATGGGTACTTCGGTATTTAAGAGGCACAAGTGACCATTGCATCATATTTAATGGTAGTGAAGGATTGGTCTGTGGATATGTGGATTTTGATTATGTAGGTGATTTGGACAAAAGGAGATCTACTACAAGTTATGTCTTTACTCTTGTAGGTGGAGCAATTAGTTGGATATCAAAGCTTTAAGAAACAATTGTGTTGTCCACTTCCGAAGCAGAGTATATAGCTTCTTTAGATGCCAGTAAATAAGCAATCTGATTAAAAGGTCTACTTGATGAGATTGGAAGGACGCAGGAGAAAGTGAATGTATTATGTGAGAGTCATAGTGCTATTAATTTGGTTACAAATCCAACTTATCATAGCAAGATCAAGCACATTGATGTAAGGTATTATTTTCTGATACATGTGATCGATGGCGGAAAAGTAGCTCTCAAGAAGGTCCATACACAGGAGAATTTTGCAGACATATTCACGAACCCAGTTACAATAGAGAAGTTGCGATGGTGTTTGGCTTCTCTTGGCTTGTAGAACAGATGATGAATGGGCATGGGAAAGGGATTAGGAAAATTATTCTCAAGGTGGACTTTGTTGAAATATGACAACAAAATGTAACTATGGGTAAAATTTGTAAATTACTATCAATTAGTTTTGTAACAGGATTCATAACGAGAAGGAGTTATGTAACGGATAGCCCATATTAATTAGGATGGCCCGAGAGGCTTGTATAATGGATAATCATCTTTGATTAATAAATATTTCCAATCCCTTGCCCCGTGGAGGTTTCCTTGACATATTGTCAAGGTTTTACCATGTAAATTCATTGAGTTTACTGGTGTATGTTTATTTCAATTTCCTATTCAGTTTCTCTATATTTCTTTCTTGTTTAATGAGCTCTTGAGACCAACATTCCAACACTCTTATAGCTTATCAATGTAAATGCAAAAAAAGGTAGGGGATAAGGGACACCCTTGCTTAACTCTGATATTGCATTTAATTTCTTCTAACCAACTCTCGATGGTCCTAAAGTTTGGAAAATAACATTCTAGTAATTTATTTTAAAATTATATATATATATTATATATATATTATATTAATATATATATATATATATATATAATATATATATATATATATATAATATATATATATATATATATATATATATATATATATATTCCAAAGATTGAATTGACAATTGGTTCATTTTAAACTCAATTTTATAAATAATACAAAAAAAAAAAAAAAAAAAAACCCAAAACCCTATTAATATATAAATGTGGAAAAATGGGGGAAAAATATCCTAAGGATTAGCTCAAGTGGTTTAGAACTAGATGTGAAGTTTTTTATATTTTTGCTAGTTTTTGATGATCACGGGTTCAAAACTCTTCAATTCCATTAGGATGAAGCGCGGTAATCAAAACCATGGGTTGTCCAGTTGTCAAAACCTACAACCAAGAAAATTTTTACCTCTATTTTATTTTAATTATTAATTTTGTTTTTTATTCTATTATATATTTCTTATATAAGAATACCATGGACAAATCTATGGGTCGTCAAAAGCTAGAATAAAACCATGAACTATAAATTGATTATTTTACCATCTATTTTATTTTAATTATTAATTCTATTTTTTATTTAATTTTAATTTTTTAATGTAATTTGACCTAGTCTGAATGTTTACCACACAAGACAAAACATGAAAAACAGTACATTACAACATATCTACCATATTGGTCTAGAGAATATCTCTCAACACAATAAGTTAAAACAAAATATTTATAAAATATTCTCATTTTGAAATGAGTTATCATTTGACAAAACATGACATTACAACACATCTACCATATTGGGCTAGATAGTGTCTCAATGCAATAATTTAAAACAAAATATTTATAAAATTTTCTAATTTTGAAATGAGTTATCATTTTTTGGCATGTAGTATTGATGATAAGCTATGGTATTGGTCCATGGTGTCGTAACAATCCCTATTTACAAATCCTATTTATAAGTTAATAATATCCATAACAAAATGGGTAGAATATCTATAGTTATGAATCTTGTTAAATTGTAAGTATTAAGTTTTTTTATGACTTAACAAAAGTCTTTCGGTAGAAATCACATAACATAAATTTTTGGCCCGCATGTTTCAAACCAACTAGTGTGGTTCATCATCAAAACCAGATGAAGAGGCAGACCATGGCAAAGGCTTAAATAGAGAGCAAGACCATAATTTCAAGTAACCACTATCTTTGAAAATTTTGATTTAATTATGATATTAATTTATTAAAACAAATATTATTAAGTAACGACTATATAATGACTAGTTTTTGAAATTAAATATTTAACTAATTTATTAAAATAAAATTTATTAATTTTTATTAATGGGAATTAATAAGAAAATCAAATCAATAATTGAAATATTATTTAATTATGATTATTAATTTATTAATCTATTAAAAACAAATATTATTAGTATGACTATACGACTAGTTTTTGAAAAATTACATTTAATCATTTTATTAAAATAAATTATTATTAAAAAATTCATTAATGGGAAATAATGCGAAAATATAACTAAAAAAATCAAACTTGCAAGGAGGGGGAGTAAAAAATTATAAAAGATCAGACCTAATCGAGACAAGTCAATATAATAAAAAATTAATAGAAATAAATTAAACAGTAAAGATAATAATGAAAACACACACAACAACACCACACACACACACACACACACACACACAACTAATATTTTCATTATTCCTTTTGATTATTTAAAATATTATAAAATTTACTAAGATATTTTATATATTTTGTTTTTGAACAAGTGATGGTTTTTGGATATTTGTTATTCATAATAAGTCATGGTATTCTCGCATGGAATTGTAACAAAACCTATTTAGAAAGGCTTCGTCTAACTTATAGACGAAATTGACATTTTTCAAAGATCATTTTTTTATTATCAATTTTAATCAAAATCCAATAAAGATTTTTCAAAATTTGTTTTGAAGTTGCTTGATTGGCATGTTGAATCTATTTATGCATTCAAAAATGTATTTATGGTGAAAAATGCTATTTCGTCTATATGTTAGATTACATGATATAGAAAGCATATTTATAAGTTAATAATATCCATGGTAAAATGGAATGAATATTGTGGTTATGAATCTTGTTATATTAAAATTTGATTGTAAGTATTAAGTTTTTATATACTCATTAAATAAATTTAAATATGATTACATCATTATTTTATATCAATGCATTTCCATCATACATATTTGCTTTTAGATTAAATTAAAAAAATGTTATAAAATTTAATTAAAATAAAATATTTAAAAAATGTTGACATACCATCTTTCTTGCATTACATCTACCACCTACACATCTTCCTCATACTGGATTGTAGAGGGTTCATACTGGATTATAGAGGGCTTAAGCACAATAATGGTGTGATTTATCATTCCAACACATCTTCCTAATACTGGATTGTAGAGGGTTCATACTGGATTGTAGAAGGCTTAAGCACAATAATGGTGTGATTTATCATTCCAACACATCTTCCTCATACTGGATAGTAGAGGGTTCATACTGGATTGTAGAAGGCTTAAGCACAATAATGGTGTGATTTATCATTCCAACGTACATACATTTTTTCTTCTAGATTAAATTTAAAAAATGTTATAAAATTTAATTAAAATAAAATATTTAAAAAATGTTGACATACCATATTTCTTACATCACATCTACCACCTACACATCTTCCTCATACTAAATTGTAAATGGCTCATATTAAATTGTAGAGGGTTTAAGCACAATAATGGTGTGATTTATCATTCCAACCTACACATCTTCCTCATACTAAATTGTAAATGGCTCATATTAAATTGTAGAGGGTTTAAGCACAATAATGGTGTGATTTATCATTCCAACGTACAAAGTGATGTGTACTATAATTACAAGTTTTCTATATTAGAATAATATTTACTTTATTTTTATTATTTTCACATGGTGTAACAATTTTTTGTTTCAATTTATTATTTTTAGTTAAATATTTTATATTAGTTACATTAATTCTATGTTAGGTAAAAGTAATAACTATAGAAATCCATTAAAAGGTAGCATAGCATGGTTAGTATGAAATGTTTTGAAGCATGATTTTATAAAAGAATAAAATGTTAAAAAAATATATTCAAATTATATAGAAGAATGTTATAGGAAGCAAAAATGAAAAAAACATGCCCATAATAGTACAAAGACAATATCAACTTATCAGAGTATAAGAAAAAAATATCAGCAAAAATAAAGATCACCATAAACATAGTGAGGTGTGAATTAGAAAGATGACAACAACAAAATGAGCCATGGGAGGTTAGGTGAATCCTAATATGTGGAAAATACGAGATAAATGTCAAAGAATGTTTTCTCCTGTACTACGCAATATACTTGTTAATAAGGAAGGTTGAATTTGCATAACATACCATTGGAATCCATGTTTCAAGTGGATGTATTGGGAGGTACAATAATATTGATTGAGAAAGCAACTTGAGTCATTACATAATTATTTCTTATTATAAAGTGAAAATGATTATATTTAATTAGGCTAAACCCATGATTTGGTTTTGCCCATTTTCCACTAGATTTTATCATCATAGAAATTTGATGCATGAACCAAATTTTGTTATTTGAGATAACCATTTCATCAATTATTATATTAATAAAAAAGCCACTCCCTAAATCAAAGCTTTTATGCCACTGTAAATGTAAATCATTCTCAGAACTAATATACGTCGAAAGAAAATAAAATTTTCAAAACCACAGCATCTAAAAAACTATAAAATCATTATTATAAAAGTGTATATTTAAAAATATAAAATATTTTTTTACAAAATAATGTATTTTTATTTACATAGT